>JACSCI010000272.1:18752-30156 GCA_016801065.1 Sceloporus tristichus | reverse complement strand
TATGAGGGGCCGCTCTCACCTGGCCCCTCCCCTTCCAAAGACGCCGCCACGGCAACAAACAAAGAGTCCTCACCAGGACCTCTGCCAGATGGAAAAAGCAGCGGCGTCCTCCGGGGCAGCAGGGAGTCCCTTGCGCCGCAGCCCAGATGGATGCGAGCGGGCGGGCGGCGTCCTTCTGCATGCCCTCCAACTCTCCCAGTTTGGAAGGGACATTCCCCCTGATTCATCCGCTGCCCTTCCACCTTCTCAGCTGCTTTTCAAATTTCCTGGTTCCTTCTTTCTCCTCCTGCCATTTCTCCCTTCTCTTCAGCTCATTGCCATTGCTGCAAACTGAGTCCAAAGCGTAAAGGCAGTCTGCCCTCCAAGAAGACAGCCAAGGAGAAAGGAGAAGAGGGGCCCTTCCCAGAGGCTCAGGCAAAAGCAAACAGCTGCAACCTCTCTTAGTTTGCTTCTCCTTCCTCAGGAAGAACCTTGCAATCTTGTTCATACTCTGAGGTTCCTTGGTCACAGACTCCCTTTGGATTCCCCTCCAAAATAGCATGGCCCCACAGAAACTCCGAAGAGAGTAGAGGAGGCCTGGCAGCCGGAAGAGCCTTAAGGCCTCTTTCAGAGGGAGGAGGAGGGCTTCCAGTCCCCCATCATTGACTCCAACTTGGGGGGGCCTTTCACTCTCATTCATCATTATCACATAGGAAGTAAATTTGGAAGCTCCTCATTGAGGCACCCATCTTTCCTTCACTGCCAGGGAAATCCAGATGAGCCCTTCTTCCTAAGCAGCCAACAGTCAAAGCCACCAGCCTTCTAGGACCCTATTCAGGCTCCAAGCCAACTGCCAGCCTTTCCCAGAATTCCACACCCTCCCTTCCAGCGGAGGAGACCGGGAGATGGAGCAATGGGTGCAAACTCCAGGACATGAGAGACCCCCCCCCCCAGCATCTCCCTCCTTTTCCTCTCTTCCCATTTCAAGTCCCTTCCAGGTCTCTCCCACTTTCCAGAGGGGAGCTGAATTAGTTTAATTCTTTTTACTTTTATATTAATGTATACTTTTGTATGTTATAATTCAATGTTCTTAAACTTGTAATTTCAGTTGTGTCCCTTTATGAGGGGGAATGGGATATTATTATTATTATTATCAGCATCAACAACAATTATGATAATTAGTTTCTTGTTCCCAAAACCACAGAACCTTATGAAAACTCAAAGACTAACAGAGATCAAAAATGCACTGCATAAATTGTCCAGTTTGAGACTGCTTTAACTGCCCTGGCTCAATGCTAGGGAATTCTGGGAACTGCAGTTTTGTGAGACAATTAGGCTTCTCTGTCAGAGAGCTGAGGTGCCAGAATAAGCTACAATCCCCAGGATTCCTTAGCACTGAGCAAAGGCAGTTAAAGCTGTCTGAAAGAGGGTTATTTCTGCTGTGTGATTTGGACCTCTGTTAGCTTTTGAGCTTCCACAAGGCTTTGTGCTTTTGAAGGAAGAGACTCATCATCATCATCATCATCATCATTCCTGCAGTGTGTTTTGAACCAGAAATCACTGGGACTGAACTCCCAGAAAGTGGGGCTGGGATTGCAGTCCTAGGAGGAGGAGGAGGAAGGCATAGAGGAAGGGCCTGAGGAGGAGGAGGAGCAGAGAGGCCTCTGAGGATTCTTCAGGGGAAGAAGGAGAGGGAGAAGGGGCTCCTGGGGGGAAAGCCACAGGGAGAACTAGCTCTTGGTTGTAACTTCTTCTTATTATTATTGTTATTATTAAATTTTATTTATTTATAAAGACATAAAATACTTATAAACAGTATCTCAGTGATAGTTTTTGTGGGTTTTTCAGGCTATGTGGCTATATTCTAGTATCTCAGTGAGTCTCTGTATTATAGTATCAGCAAAGATTTTAGCTGTTGTTAAGGTTTGGAAATCCTATTTGGGCTCCCTTCCGATTTTGGGGCCCTTTCAACCTCCATTTTGGGTTCCCTGAAGGCCTCAAACTGCCATCTGCCAAGTGTACAGACAGAGGTGGCCATTTTGTCTCCCGGCGGCCATTTTGTGCTACTTGTGACTGTTGGGAATAAAGTTCCAGAACCTTCTCTGAGGACTCAGTTGAACAGAGGCTTCTCTTCCTCTCCTGAGGCTCCAGAGAGAGAAGGAGGCCAGGCTCCTTGGGCCAAAAGGGAAGAAGTGTGTCTCTTTGTGTGTCTTTTGTGTCTCTTTTCTGAGAGGATTTTCTTATTACACAGGTCTGCTCCTTCTGGGGAAGATGGGTTTTAAAAGGGGTCAGAAATGGAAAGGATGGTTTTAATACAAGCCTTATTCTCATTCTTCACAAACCTTGGGCTTTGGCTTCTAAGAGGAGGCTAGTCCCCCAAATAAGGCCAAAAGTAGCTCCTTTGGGAGGTTTTAAAAGTCTCCCCAGTTTCTTATTAAGAAATTTTCACTCAAGAAGGAAGCCATCTCAAATGACCAAATAAAAACAGAAACAAACAAGAACAACAAAAATAAGGATTACAGACTAAAACAAACTACTTATTTTTTAAAAGGAAAACCATTATTTGGAGAGTAAAAACAAGACTTGGGTGCTTCTATCCTTTTACAACCAATTTAGGCTGTATCTGCTCTACAGAAATAATCCGGTTCAAAACCACTTTAACTCTCCTGGCTCCATCCTGTGGAATCCTGGGAATTTTAGTTTGTTGTGGCATGAGAGCTCTCTGGCAGAGAAGGCTAAGTGTCCAAAGGTAAAATCCCAGGATTCCATAGCACTGAGTGGTTAAAGCAGTTTCAAAGTGACTTATTTCTATAGTGCAGATGCAGCCTTCTTGGGAAAGGGGCTGATGATGGGGAAAAGCACTGGGGAACTCAGGAGGTTTCAGCAGGTTGTTTATTTCTTTGTTTATTTGTGATGCCCTCATTTCACATCTAGCTACAGGGACATAACCAGGGCCCTCTCCAATTCCCCATCCCCTAATCCCCCACCACACTAAGAAGGCATGGAGTATCTGTTGTGTAGGGGAGTTGCAGTGAATCTATCCTAGGTCCAGGGGGCTTTGTTTGGTGCAGAGGGAGGAAGGGGATGCCCATCTCTGCATTGACCCAAAGGAGGCATATGTCACCTGCGTATGTCACCAGCAGGATTCTCTGTGTCTTTGAGTGCTGCAAGGTTTCTTGCCAAGTTAATCCTAACCCTGCTCCCTTTTCTCAGGACCTTCATCTCTGCTTCCTTCTACACGGCTTTGGGGCCTCTCTTGCTGGAAGTGACCCAAGTGCAAGACCACCAGGACCCCTGCCCACCTGATGGCCAACACAGAGGCCAAGCGGAGGGAGTTGGGCTCCAAAAGAAACAGTCTGCGGAGGTACAAGAATTCTTTGGTGAGTTGAAGTTCTTGACTATTAATTTTCATCTGTGTCACTGCTAGGCCAGTTCATGAAAGCAAGCAGATAACATATTCTCCCAATATGGCAGAGACAGTCCTGGTTAACCCTCTGTCACCCCACTTTTTCAGGGGCTTTTAAAAATGTCCCGGTTGCTGTCTCATCCTCCCATTTTCCCCCTTCTCAGCTCACTTCAGTTCCTGAGTGCCATTCAGTTTGCCCCCCATCAACTCAAAAGTGGGGAGAAGAGAGGAAAGAAGGAGGCAGGATATTGCCCTTCCCAGGAGGCTGAAGCTAAAGCAAACTGTTGTGCCCTTCCCCATATGTGTGATCTTTCTCATAAACAACTTTGGCCATCCTCACCACCTTCTGGATTGCTTGTCCACATGTGTCTTGCTTTTCCCATCTGTGCAATGTTGGAGGATATGGGGGAACATCTCTGGATCTAAATATGGGGTAGCCCCAGTGGCCCTCAATCCCAGCATGCTCCCCAAAACTGTTATTAAAAATGACGTTTGCCTCTGAAATGTGGCAAGAAATGTCTAAATGCACTATAATTCTTTGGTTGCTAAATGTTCTGTATGTGTTGGGATAGTGAGTATCCTAATACATCTTCAATATCCCAGCCATGGCCTAAATTATATTGTTTATGATATTAGAATCATAGAATCATAGAGTTGGAAGAGACCACAAGGGCCATCCAGTCTAACCCCCTGCCATGCAGGAACTCTCAATCAAAGCATACACATCAGATGGCCATCCAGCCTCATCTTAAAGACCTCCAAGGAAGGAGACGCCACTTCATTCTGAGGAAGGAGTGTGTTCCACTGTCGAACAGCCCTTACTGTCAGGACGTTCCTCCTAATGTTCAGGTGGAATCTCTTTTCCTGGATCTTGCATCCATTGTTCCGGATCCTGTTTTCTGGAGCAGCAGAAAACAAGCTTGCTCCCTCCTCAATATGACATCCGTTGAAGTATTTAAACAGGGCTATCATATCACCTCTTAACCTTGCCTTCTCCAGGATAAACATGTCCAGCTCCCTAAGTATATTATATTGAACGGATTCGAGACAAACTAGATTTAAAAGCAGCAGGTTTTTGCTTGCTAACATAATTTAAAGTTTATTTCCTGCACTGAATTCTGAAGTGATTAAATAATATTTAGGATGCACCATGCGATTTCCTCCCCTTTTCCTTAGTTACTCTCTGGATGAGGGCTGTTTTCTGTTGCAGGTGACCTTTGCGGATGTGGCGGTCTATTTCACTGAGGATGAATGGAATCTGTTGACGAAGAAGCAGAGACTTATGTACAATTGTGTAATGATCGAGAATTATGAGAATGTGGCATCTGTGGGTAAGGAACCTGAATCCATTGTCCTTTCTATGAAGACTGAGGTCCCTTTTATGCTAAATGATCATGGTGCTATGATACCACTAGAATTATAGAATCATTTCCAAACACCATGCAGCCTCTGTTTAAAGACCTTCAAGGAAGAGGACTCCACGAAACTAAGGGAGTTGCACTGTCAAGGAGCTCTTACTGTAGCTCCTCAAAGGGCTTGATGGTTTCAAGATCCTTCACCACGTTGGCTGCCTTCTTCTGGGCATGTTCCAACTTGACAACATCCTTTTTAAATTGTGGGGCCCTGAACTGGACACAGGATTATTCTGACTAAAGCAGAATAGAGTAGCACTATTACATCCCTTGATCTAGAAACGTTACTCGTATTGATGCAACCTAGAATGACATTGGCCTTTTTAGCTGTATACTGTATTGGTTGTGAGTCATCTGCTAGTGCCACACAGCATTAAGCATCCTCTGCAGTTAGCTTGCATCATGCCATGTGCTCTGACTCAACACTCAATGGCAGTCTCACAGAAAATGATGCCACTTTTCAATCACAGTATTTTTACACATATTTATTGGAATATTTTTCAACTGCCTGACTATCTGCTTCTACTGATTTCTTCATGATAGTTCCCCTACAATCCCTTCTTTGCTAACTCCTAGGAGTAAGGATGCAATCGTTATATGGATTTGGGGGCATCCACAACAGGGTCATGTTCGGGTCACTCACACCAACTTTATTAATTTAACCTGAAATAGGGAGGGGTGAACGTAGGGCTAAATCTTGGGGTAACACCTTCCTCTCTTAATGCTGAGATTCAGTCTTGTCTGTCATTGTCCTTGTTTACAGAAGAACTTGTCAGTCATGAGAGAGTCCACACAAGAAAGAAGCCACATAAATGTCAGCACTGTGGGAAAAAAATTGATTACAAGTCACACCTAGTGACACATCGGAGATTCCACACAGGAGAGAAGCCATACAAATGCCAGCATTGTAGGAAATGTTTTTCTTTGAAGTCAGACCTAGTGAAACATCAGAGATCTCACACAGGAGAGAAGCCCTATAAATGCCAGCATTGTGGACAATGTTTTGCTCAGAAGTAAAACCTAGTGAGACATCAGAGAGTCCACACTGGAGAGAAGCCATACAAATGCCAGCATTGTGGGAAATGTTTTTCTTTCAGGTCAAATCTAGTGAGACATCAGAGAGTCCACAAAGTAGAGAAGCCACACAAATCCCAGAAGTGAACTAACATTATTTTTGTCAAGAATGAATACAGAAAATATACTTTCAATCCAGCAGTGAAAAGGCCCTTATGGTTTTGTTTGTAAGGGTTGTCTATTCATATGTCTGTGCTTTGTCTGTGGATAAGTCTGTTTATGTTTTAAAGTTATATTTTGTTACGTTTAGGTTTTCATTGCTGTTAGTAGATCATAGTTTATAAATTTGACTGGAGATTGTGGTATAGTGTAGCAAAATAGAGGGGTGGGATTTGTTGCAGCTGGCTCAAATAGTTATGGGAATGATATTAACAGGAAGGGGGTTAGTTTCTGGGGGTGGCAAAGGGGGTCTTGTTACCTGTGGGGCATAGACTGTAGGAATTGGAGGTGGGGGCTAGATTGGGAAGAGGGTGGTGTTTTAGGTTTTGGGGTTTTAATGTATAGTTTGGCTTGGAGTGGGCAGTTCTGGCTTAACCACTGAATTCCTTGTATGTGTTCTCAATAAAGTTCTTTGCTATTTCAACACACTGGACTCTTTGATGCACAGAAGTTCTGCATTTGCACAAAATTGACACTTTCTTCTCTCCTCAGCTCTCAGCTCCATTCACAGCCATAAGAACTGTGGCAAACACACACACACTGAGAGAGAAAGAGTCTTCCCAGCCTTTCTCTCCTGAGTCAGCTTGGGCTCCAGTCCGGAAGGAAAGATGGAAGGAAGGAAGGAAGGGCATACTCCTTCCCTTCTTCCAGAGGCAGTGTAATGTTGTGAAGAATGCTCCGTCAAGTTTCTCAAACAGATAAATACATTTTATTCAAAAGACAGTATCTTCTGGAACGCTGGAGCTTCAGAATACTCACACACAAAGTCAGTCTCTTTCCAAACATCTCCCACCACTCCCAAGATCACATAATGATTTATAGGAACACAATAACACAGAACAGGTGAATGAAGAGAGAGGATGGAAGACTTAAAGAAACATACATCATATATCACAACCGGTTAAGGAACCTTATTTCTCCTCCTTTACTGCTTTTCCAAGCATCAACTGAGCCAAGACACGTGTAAAAGGAGTGTAAAGTAGTAGATGCTCCAAGGAGGTATGTATTATAAATAGCAAAATATAACTAAAATATAAGTCATACAAGATATTAGGAATCTTACAGGTACAATATTTGTAAGTATATAATATTCATTTCATATAAGCTATTAAAAAACCAAATAAACCCAAACGTCCAATTCTGAGACTAACTTCCAAGATCCACTCTTTAACTCTCTCTCTCGATCTCCAACCGACACAATTCCCCCAACTGTCTCTTGGTCTCTCAGGCCTTATATCTCCTTCTCACGGAAGCTTCCAGAAGAACCTTCATCTTGCTCTCTGATTGGTCAAGAGAGCCTTCCATAGCAGTGATGTCATTCTGTCTCCCTTTACTGCCTGAAGAAGACTTCAATCGCCTGGAGCCCTGTTATTACAACAGCAGCAGCAGCAACAACAACAACACATCTTTTCCTTGGAAGAGATTCACAACTATCCCTTCTTTCCTGGCTGGGAAGAATAGGAGGATTCCAGAAGTTCCCATTTCCACTAAGATTAGGAGCTCCCAAATTTCCATGGAAGAGGTTTCCTAAGGCATGTGTCAGGACAGAGTGGGAAACAGGGGGTTCATCATGGGTGAATTACCACTTGTAGCTGAACCTGGGGCTCAGGGTCCCTAAGAAGAGGAGGTGCCCAGGCCCCCCAGAATCCCCTCTGAGCCACCAGGAGAGCAAGACTCAGGGAAGGGGCTCAGAGTCCGTCTGGGCAAACCTTGAGGGCCCTTTACCAAAAACTGGCCAGGATTGGTTTCAGGGGCTGGCATTTTCCTCTCAGAGGACCATCAGGATCTCAAAGACCACTCCCCATTTTGGATTTTGTCTTTTGACTGTGCTGACCTCAGTGGAGACTTGCTTGCTCCTAAGGTGCCATAGAGATGAGCATGGAACATACAAAGAAAATGGCTTTTGCAGTCTTTTCCACCATTGAGCTTACCTTGTGTTGTCTTCAAGCCTTTCAAAACAGAGCAGGAAAATAGTTGGGGGGAGAAAGCAAAGTCCCATATTTGCTCCCATAAGCTCCCCCTGAAGCTTTTCCCAGCATGCCCTAGTCCTCAATCTCCCTCCCAGGCTCCTCCGTTTCCTAGAGAGATGGAAACCTTCAAGGGAGAGTCCTTGGGGGTCAAGCCAAGCTCTCCTCTGCTTCCCCAAGGCCTCCTTCTCCATCCACTGCTGGTCTTTGGAAGGAAGACCTAGACTGCTCTTGGGAAAGTTACTTTTGGACGGACAGGGACTCCCAAAACCTCCCAGTCTGGCTATAACCTTAAGGACTTCAAATATCTGCAATGAACTGGGCCAAGTCTTATGCCAGGAGTGGGGATCCTGGGGCACTCACCTTGTATCTCCATTAAGAAAAAGACTGAATCTCCATGACTGGTGCTATGTTTCATACTCTTGGGATGGGCAGCCAGGAAAACAGAATGCTTCAGAGAATTCAAAGGTTTATTGGATGGAGATAGAAGTGCAAGATGCCTTAAAATCATATGTTCTGAATCAAAGACAGCATCAAAGGGGCTCTAATAGTTTTACAGGACAGAATCTAGATAGAAACTTCCTCCAAACAAAAAGTATTTCACGCTTCCACTTTCTTTCCTTTCTGGAAATGCTGATGCCTCAAGGGCTGGATCCTAAGCAAAGCAGAGATACGGTTGGAACTGCAATTCAGAGGTCAAGGTTTGTATGTGGTTTTTGATGCAATTTACTATTTTCAAGGTCCAACTGTATAAATGATTTAATTTTTTTAAAAAAAATTGTTATAATTTTAATGCTTTTGCATTGTTTTGAATTTGTACTGTATTAAATTTTCTGTTAGCCACCCTGAGTCCCTATATTGGGAGAAAGGATGGATGTATATATATATATATATATAAAAAGAAATTAACTGGAGATCTTTTGAAGATCCATGGTTTCTTGGTGTAAAT
Source organism: Sceloporus tristichus (assembly GCA_016801065.1). Lineage (NCBI taxonomy): Eukaryota > Metazoa > Chordata > Lepidosauria > Squamata > Phrynosomatidae > Sceloporus > Sceloporus tristichus. The sequence continues at coordinate 21,210 of JACSCI010000272.1, read as the reverse complement.
AGCCCTCCACCAATAGAGACAGAGACTGAATGAGTCTGTCCAGAATTGCTACGGGTCATTTTTGGCACCTAGGTTGTGTCTCCATTGCCCAAACCTAGCACTTTGACACCATGAAACTTCCAGGACTCTGTCCCACAGAATCCTGGGATTTCTTATTTCATGAAGTACTTAGAATTATATAGCAACTCATGAAGGACTGCACTGGGGCTCTCTACCAAGCACCCAATTCTAAACACCCCATTCCCAGGTTTCTGTAGCATGGATGCACAGCCGTTAACATGGCACCAAACTGGAACAATTGGATAATACGTATAGGACTTTGGTTGCCTACTTTCTGGTGTCCCTCCATCTCTCTTATAGGGTTGTGAATTCAGGTCCTGAGGTTTGTGGACTAAAACCTAGGACCTGGGGCAAGGCCTCTAGCAATTTCATTCAGCCTAATGCATAAATTACAAACCACAGTCGCTCACAGTTTGTCATTCAAATCTACTCAATATACTTTCCTGTGTAGAAATGAAGAGAGAAATTTTTAAAGGTCTGTTCCCAGATCTAAGGGGAAATGAGAGAATTATTCTTTCTCACTTGCTTGGAGAGACAGGATAAAAAGCATGAAGTCGAAGGCTTTCATGGCCGGCTTCCATAGCTTTTTATGGGTTTTTCGGGCTATGTGGTCACGTTCTAGAAGAGTTTCTTCTGATGTTCATCTTCAGAGATGCCAGCCACAGATGTTGACGAAATGTCAGGAAGAAACTCTTATAGAACATGGGCACATAGCCCAAAAAAGCCCACAAAAACCTAAGGATAAAAAGCATTTAATTTAGTCTCCTTCTTTCTAGCCAGATGGCGAATGCAGAGTATAGTAGTGAGCCCTTATACCACCACAACTGAGAGAAAGCAAGAAACTAAACTAATCCATAGACCCCTGCAATTTTTCTAGTTGAAGAAACCAATGAATTAATCCTTGCAAATTATATTAAGCTACTGCTCTCACATCTGATCTGGATGTTTGCACAGAACCCTTTCCTCTTTCCTGGAATTGGGCTCCCTCCAAAATGGAGAAGAGGCAGCCTCATCTCCTGTCTGAAGATCATGCATGAAAACTGGAAGCTCAATGCCAGGCTCTGCTGTATCGTATCTTTACTGCCACGTGTAAAAAGGGCAAGGAAAAACACCTGTTACAGGAGAAGAAAGCAAATAAAGCCTGATCCTTTCTGGTCCAGGTTTAGGTCCTGGGAAAAAGAAGGGAAACCAGGATTTGACTTGGGAGTTAGTGAATGTGTGGCCTGCCCTGCCTGACCGGGGGCCTCCCTGGGGACCAAATCCATCACCCTTCTCTTCCCCCTCAGTCAGCATTCTCACAAAGGAACCAAATTTAGGGGTCTCCCATCGGCATCTCCAGGCACCCACCTTTCCTTTCCTTTCCTGGCAAGGAAACCCAGAAGGAGCCCTTCTTCCTAAGCAGCCAATGACCAAACCCACCAGCCTTCTAGAACCCTATTCAGGCTCCAAGCCAACCGCTAACAATGGTCCAAGTTCAGGGCTGCTTTAACTGTCTGGCTGAATGAATGACTTCCGGCACAGCAGGCGAAGGAGAAGGCCACGGGTTAGAAGAGCTCTCTCTAACCTAGCCTTCACAACAACAGTTCTTGGGGGAACGGGACTGCAAACCACCCGTCCATATTCTTACTGGGAGGTAAGAATAGCCTGGCAACTCGTAGGGGGGTCTGAGGGGGAGACCCGGTGGTATATCACCCCAAAGGACCGAAGAGTTGTGGACACCTGTTGTTGTAACCGTAAATACGGGAGGGAAGACGTCTGCTGTGTATAAAAAAAAGCAACAAACAAAGCTGCTTATATATAAACAAATATTTACTTGAGTTTACCCACCTATATAAATGCTCCTGCATTCCTGTGTTGCCAATAAGCTGAATTGAAAGCATTGGAACAAAAACAGATGGAGAAAGGGGAAAAACCTGAGTCACCTAAAAACGCTGAATTCAAAACTACAACTCTCAGGAACCTCTAATTAAAGGGGCAAAGCTGCAAAGACAGAAACTGGAGGTGGAAGAGTAGAGAGATAAAAAGAAAACAAGGAAAGAAATTGGCAAATGAGGAATGGATTTATAGGGGCGAAGACAAATATACAAGATAAGAGAAGATAAAGTGTGAATAAAGAATAATAATAGTAAAACACCACATTACAAATAGACGGAGAGCGCGCAGAGAGAGAGAGTGGAAGGGAAGAGAGAGAGAGACGGAGGAGACAGCGGGTGCGCGCGACGGAGGACAGAGGGGGAAAAATAGATGGAAGGGGCATTGAGAAAGAGACCAAGAAACGGAGGCAAAAGAGGGCGAAAGGGGACCTGCGCGACTAACGACGAAGAATAGAGGAGGAAGGAGAGAAACAAACGGGAACGCGCGCGGGGAAAGAGACAGAGGAGGAGGCGAAAAAGGGGGC
>JACSCI010000272.1:3545-14418 GCA_016801065.1 Sceloporus tristichus | reverse complement strand
TAAAATAAAAGGAGAAGAAGCAATTAGAGGGGTTAAAATTAAAGAAACTGAATACAAATTAAAAGTATTTGCTGATGATATAATTCTTTTTTAGATGATCCAAATAAAAGTATACATTTATTAATTCAGACAATTAAGGATTACGGAATATTAGCAGGATTTAAAATAAACGCAGAAAAAACTATGATCCTTACAAAAAATCTTCCAAAAAATGAAGAAAAAGAACTCAAAGAAACATCAGGGTTTAGTATTGAAAACAAAGTTAAATACCTGGGTATTTACTTTACTAAAAGAAACACCGATCTATTTCAGAATAATTATACAAAAATATGGACAGAGATCAAAAGAGATTTAGAAAAATGGACTAAACTCAAATTATCCTTTATGGGCAGAATTGCCATAATCAAAATGAATATACTACCAAGAATGATGTATTTGTTTTCCAATATTCCAATAATTACCAATGAAAACTGTTTTGTTTTGTGGCAGAAAGAATTATGTAAATTTCTGTGGGAAGGTAAAAAAGCAAGGGTCAAATGGAAACTTCTGACGGAAGATAAACTACGAGGGGGATGTAATTTGCCAAATTTTAAGTTATATTATTATGCGGTATGTCTCAAGTGGCTAGAGGAGTGGTTTAAATTGGAGAATAATAATGTGCTGAACATAGAAAAAGATAATTTGAATTTGGGGATACACGCATATATGTGGTACATGAAACCTAAGAATAATAGTTTGTTTAATCACCACGTTATAAGAAAACCTTTGCTTAAAGTCTGGTACAAAATAAGATCTCAATTTTATAAGAACATTCCCCCTTGGGTATCCATACAAGAAGCCTATTATAGTAGAACTAAAGATAAAGAAGCTTCTTGGCTAAGATACGGAGATATATTAAGTAAAACATCAGAAGGTAAATATAATATGAAAACAGTAGAGGAATTGAAAGAAAAAGGGAAAATTAAAGATTGGTTTTTATATAACCAAATAAATAGCCGCTTTAAAACAGACATTAAAACTCTTGGACTGACAATGGAAAATAATGAGATAGACAAGATATTGCTGGATAAAAAAGGTAAACATATATCAAAATACTACAAAATATTAAAAGAAAGAGATCTGGAGGATGAAACCATTAAAAGTAGTATGGTAAGATGGGCACAGGATATTAAGAAAACAATAACAACAGATGAATGGGAGAAATCATGGAAAGATACAAATAAATTTACCCTGTGTCAAAATTATAAAGAAAATTACATCAAGATGCTATATAGATGGTATTTAACCCCCAAAAAAATACATCATATATATAAAACAGGGGATACCAAATGCTGGAAATGTGGAAAACCGGAAGGAGATTTTTTCCACATGTGGTGGACGTGTAATATAGCAAAAGAATTTTGGCAAAAAATCCATGGAACTATTCAAAAAATCTTAGGAATTAATATACCATTTGAAGCAAAGCTATTCCTATTGAACATGACACATAATATAAAACCCACAAAAAATAACAGAATTATCTTGTACATGGTTACATGCGCAAGAATTTTATATGCCCAGTACTGGAAAAATATTTCTAAACCATCAATAGAAGATTGGCTGATTAAAATATACGAAGCAAAAAATATGGACATAATATCTGCCTCATTAAGAGGAAAGGACAAAAACCAAATAGAAGAAGAATGGAAATGTCTTAAATATTGAAAATGGGGTGACATATAACAAATAAATGAATAAAAAAAAATCATTTGATAAAATCACATCAACACAGGAACTGATAAATATAGAAACATAAATATCAGGAGTAAACGACAAAAAAAAAATCAAAATATGGGAACACTCAACTGTAAAGGAAGTGTGATTAGAGAGTCAAAAATTCAAATATCTTTTGTATATAGTCTATATGTTGTTTGTTTGTTTATTACTAGAAGGTAATGTTAAGTAATGTAATTTGCTCTGATTACGTGTTAGCGGGTTGGTTTTTTATTGTTTTTTGCCATTGTTGTTGTTTTTTGTTTTTCTTTTTTGTGGACTTTTTGTTGTCTTCTTTCTCTCACTTCTTATGTAATGTTTATTCTAAATAAAACTTATTAAAAAAAAATTAACTGTCTGGCTGAATGCTAGGGAATTCTGGGAACTGTAGTTTTGTGAGATATTTAGTCTTCTCTGTCAGACAACTCAAATGCCATAATAAACTAAAATTCCCAGGATTCCCAAGTACTGAACTAGGGCTGTTGAAGTGGTTTATTTCTGCAAACTGCATTATTTCTGCAATGTGTTTTTGACCTCTGTTACTATTTGAGAATCCACAAGGCTCTGTGGGTTTGAAGGGAAGATTCATCATCATCATCATCATCATCACAATTTCTGCAGTGTTTTTGAACCAGATCTGAGAGAGCCCTGCAGCCTGGATCTGGCCAAATCCCAAATATTGCCCTCTCAGCAAAGCCTGGAGATATTAACCTTTAAGGACCAGAACTCCTCAAAGGCTGACTTTCCCAATCTCTCCTGAGAGACCCTCCTGGATCTAGAGCAGCCTCAAAGAAAGGGGTCCCATTGAATGGGGGGCCATGTCTTTCTGAGTCTGTGGGTCCAGAGGAAGAGGACTGTTTTCCAGGACCCTCTTCTTAACCTCACAAGGCAGCTCTTAGCATTTGCCCAACACTGCTCTTGAACATGCAAAGATCAGGCAAGCAAGATCTGCTTTGCTGTTTGCAAAAAAGATGGGAAAACAATGGGCCCTTGGTATCCTTTGGGATTTGGTTTGGATAGTAAAATCCATGGGTGCTCAAGTCCCATTATATAAAATGGGTGACCTTGGGTAAGTCACACTCTCTCAGCCTCAGAGGAAGACCAATGGCCAGCTGGAAGGCATACAACACACACAAACACACATCTAAATGATGAAAATGGCATTCATTCTGGGCCATGAAACCCACTGCGGGGGAACCTTGGGCAGCTTCCTCAGCCTCAGAGGAAGACAAAAGGCAAAGTGGAAGGCAAACCTAAAGGCAAGGAAACCCTGGGAATAGGGTCACTCGACACGAGTTCAAGGCATGCAGCACACCCCCAGCCCCCAAGGCACACTCTCTCAGCCTCAAACGATGACAATGGTAAACACCCTTCGACAAAACCTACAAAGAGACTCCTGTGACAGTGTTGCCTTAGGGTCCCCAGGAAGGAATTGAAGGCACACAATTCTCCCCGCAAAGTCTAGGAGGAAAAGGAGGAGGAAGGCTTAGAGGAAGGTCCTGAGGTGGAGGAGGAAGAGGAGGAAGAGGAGGAGGAGGAAGGCTGAGAGGAAGGGCTGGAAGAGGAGGAAGGATTAGAGGAAGAGGAGGAGGAGGAAGAGGAGGAGGAGGAGGAAGGCTTAGAGGAAGAGGAGAAGGAGGAGGAAGGCTTAGAGGAAGGTTCTGAGGTGTAGGTAGAGGAGGAGGAGGAGAAGGAAGAGGAGGAGGAGGAGAAGGAAGAGGAGGAGGAGGAAGGCTTAGAGGAAGGGCTGGAGCAGGAGGAAGGCTTAGAGGAAGAGGAGGAAGAGGAGGAGGAGGAGGAGGAGAAGGAAGAGGAGGAGGAGGAAGGCTGAGAGGAAGGGCTGGAGGAGGAGGAAGGCTTAGAGGAAGAGGAGGAGGAGGAAGAGGAGGAGGAGGAGGAAGGCTTAGAGGAAGAGGAGGAGGAGAAGGAAGGCTTAGAGGAAGGTTCTGAGGTGTAGGTGGAGGAGGAGGAGGAGAAGGAAGAGGAGGAGGAGGAGAAGGAAGAGGAGGAGGAGGAAGGCTTAGAGGAAGGGCTGGAGCCGGAGGAAGGCTTAGAGGAAGAGGAGGATGAACAGGAAGATTTAGAGGAAGGGCCTGAGGAGGAGGAGGAGGAGGAGGAGGAAGGCGTAGAGGAAGAGCCTAAGGAGGAGGAGGAACAGAGAGACCTCTGGAGGATTCTGCAGAGGAAGAATAAGGAGAAGAAGAAGGGGCTCCTGAGCATACGCAGAGGCCTCTGGGGGAGAAGCCACAGGGAGAAATCTCCTGGTTGTAACTTATTATTACTATTATTAGTAGCAGCATTAGTATTATTAAATTTTATTTATTTATAAAGACATGTAAAGACGTATTTATAAAGAGCATCTCAGTGAGTCTCTATATTACAGCATCAGGAAAGATTTTAGCTGTTGTTAAGGTTTGGAAATGCTGTTTGGGGTCCCTTCTGACTTTGGGGCCCTTTCACCCTCCATTTTATGTTCCCTGAAGGCCTCAAACTGCCAACTGCCAAGCGCTGAGGCAGAGGCAGCCATTTTGTGTTCTGGAAGCCATTTTGTGTTCTGGTGGCCATTTTGTGCTGCTTGTGACTGTGGGGGATATTGTTCCGGAACCTTCTCTGAGGCCTCAATTGAACAGAGGCTTCTCTTTCTCTCCTGAGGCTCCAGAGTCAGAAGGAGGCCAGGCTCCTTGGGCCAAAAGGAAGGAAGTGTGTCTCTTTGCGTCTCTTTATTCCACAGCTCTGCTCCTTCTGGGGAACATGGGTTTTAAAAGGGATCAGAAATGGGGAGGATAGTTTTAATACAAGTCTTATTCTTATTCTTCTTCACAGACATTGGGCTTTGGCTTCTAAGAGGAGGCTTGTCCCCCAAAAAAGGCCAAAAGTAGCTCCTTTGGGAGGTTTCAAAAGTCTCCCCAGTTTCCTTATCAATAGATTTTAAGGCAAGAAGGAAGGAGACAAACCAGAATAACTCAAATTACCAAGAATGAAACAAACAAACATACAAACAAATAATAACAAAAATAAGGATTAGAGACTAAAAAAACCTACTTATTTTTTAAAAAAAGAAACCCATTATTAGGAGGGTAAAAACAAGAACTGGGTGCTTCTACTCTTTTACAACCGACTCAGGCTCTGTCTGCACTGCAGAAATAATTCAGTTTTAAAGTGTATTAACTCTCCTGGTTCCTTCCTATGGAATCCTGGGATTTGGAGTTTTTTGTGGAATGAGAGCTCTCTGGCAGAGAAGGCTAATTGTCCAGAGGCAAAATCCCAGGATTCCATAGCACTGAGTGGTTGAAGCAGTTTCAAAGTGCCTTATTTCTGCAGTGCGGATGCAGCCTTGTTGGGAAAGGGGCTGATGATGGGGGAAAGCACTGGGGACATATGGGGGTTTCAGCAGATGATTTATTTATTTATGATGCACTCATTTCACATCTAGCTACAGGGACATAACCAGGGCCCTCTCCAATTCCCCATCCCCTAATCCCCCACCACTCTAAGAAGGCATGGAGTATCTGTTGTGTAGGGGAGCTGCAGTGAATCTATGCTAGGTCCAGGGGGCTTTGTTTGGTGAAGAGGGAGGAAGGGGATGCCCACTTTTGCATTGGCTCAAAGGAGGCATGTGTCACCTGCGTATGTCACCAGAAGGATGCTGTTCTCTGTCGCTTTGAGTTCTGCAAAGTTTCTTGTCAAGCCAATCCTAACTCTGATCCCTTTTCTCAGGAACTTCATCTCGGCCTCCTTGGACACGGCTTTGGGGCCTCCCTTTCTTAGAGTGACCAAGTGCAGGGCCACCAGGACCCCTGTCCACCTGATGGCCAAGACAGAGGTCAAGCGGAGGGAGCTTGGCTCCAAGAGAAAGATGCTGCCGAGGTACAACAACTCTTCGGTGAGTCACTATCCTAATAGCTTCATCTGTGTCACTGATGGGCCAATTTATGAAAGGAAGCAGATAAAACACTGTCCAGGATTGGCAGAGACAGTCCTGGTTAATCCTGTGTCAACCCATTATTTCAGGAGCTTTTAAAATGTCCTGGTTTCTCTGTCCTCCTCCCACTTTTCCCCTTCTTCAGCTCACTTTAATTTCTGCATAAGGAGTGCCAAGGAGTTTGCACCCCATCAACTCAAAAGTGGGGAGAGGAGAAGAAAGAAGGGCGCAGGGACTTTCCCTTGCTAGGAGTCTGAGGCAAAAGCAAACTGCTGTGCCCTTTCCCACTTGTGTGACCTTCCTCATAAACAACTTTGACCATCTTCACCACTTTCTGGTGTTGCTTGCCCACATGTGTCTTGTTTTTCCCAGCTGTGAAACATTGGGTGATATGGGAGAATGTCTCTGGATATAAAGTGGGGGTGGGCCCAGTGGCCCTCAAACCCACAGTGCTCCCCAGAACTGCTTTTTAAAAATGACATTTGCCTCTGAAATTTGGCAACAAATGGCTACATGTACTATAATCTTTGGAGGATCAATGTACAAAAGTGGCGTGATAGTCAATATCCTAATCCATCATCAATATCCCTTCTATGGCCTAAATTATATTGTTTATTATATTGTATGTTATATTGAAATAATTTGAGACAAACTGGATTTCAAAAGCAGTAGCTTTTTTTCTTGCTAACAGAATTTAAAGTTTCTTTCCTGGACTAAATTCTGAGGTGATCAAATGATTTTGGGATGCATCATGTGCCCCCCACCTTTTTTTTTTTTTTTTGTTAGTCATTCTGTGGATGAAGGCTCTTTTCTTTTGCAGGTGACCTTTGCGGATGTGGCTGTATACTTCACTGAGGATGAATGGAAAATGTTGACAAAGAAGCAGAGACTTACGTACAATTATGTGATGATTGAGAATTACGAGAATGTGGCCTATGTGGGTAAGGAAGCTGAATTCATTGCCTTTCCTATGAAGACTGAGGGTCCTTTCATTCTACATTATCATGGCACTATGATTCCACTTTAGAATGATAGAATCAGAGCTGGAATAGAATCATAGAATCTTAGAGTTGGAAGAGACCATAAGGGCCATCCACTCCAACCCCCTGCCATGTAGGAAATCTAAATAAAAGCATCCCTGACAGATGGCCATCCAGCCATTTTAGTTGCTGTGTTCCAGTTTCTCAACATACGTTTTGAATTGTGGTGCCCAAAACTGGACACAGTATTCCAGGTGAGGCCTGACCAAAGCAGAATAGAGTGACACTATTACTTCCCTTGATCTAGACACTATACTTCTATTGATGCAGCCTAAAATTGCATTGGCCTTGTTAGCTGCCGCATTGCACTGTTAACTCATGTTCAACTTGTGGTCTACTGGGACTCCTATATACCTTTCACAAGTAGTTTCATTCTGCCAGGTTTCCCCCATCCTATATCTGTGCATTTCATATTTCCGCCCTACGTACAATAACTTACTTTTCTCCGTATTGAATTTAATTTTGTTAGCTTTGGCCCAGCTTTCTAGTCTATTCAAGTCATTTTGAATTATGATCCTGTCCTCTGGGGTATTAGCTAGGTATCCAGGCTAAACATTCCCAGCTCCCTATACCACTCCTCATAGGGCTTGATGGTTTCCAGACCCTTCACCATTTTCATTGCTCTCCTTTGGATACACTCCAGCTTATCAACATCCGTTTTGAATTGTGGTGACCAGAAGTGGACACAGTATTCCAAGTGAGGGCCTGATGAAAGCAGAATAGAGTTGCACTATTACTTCCCTTAATCAATAACGTAGAATCATAGAATTGAAAGGAACTAGAAGAGCTATCCAGTCCAACCCATTGACATAACACTATACTCGTATTGATGTCGCCTAGGATCACATTGGCCTTTTTAGTTGCTGCATCACACTGTTGATCCATGTTCAAGTTGTGGTCTACCAGGACTCCTGGATCCCTTTCACACATAGTTTAATTGTCATAGCAACTTTTTGTGAAATCTTGGAATTTGTAATTTAGAGAGACACTATTGCTCTGCACTATCTATGGATTCTAAATATCCTAATTTAAACTGTCAATTCTAGGATTTTATGGAAAGGAACCATGGAGAGAAATGCTTTTTGGCTCCAAATGCTCCTTAGCCTATCCCTGAACAAGTTTCCTCGCTTTTTTGGCCCCTATTCCCGCCTTTTGAGAATCTGGAGAGGCTTCTTGGGTAAAATGCATGCCTTGGCCCTGCAGTGGCTCAGAGAACAGTGGCAAAATGGATGCCACTTCCCCAAAGGAATGCTGTCGGATATTGAGGGACAAAATATTATTTATCCCCCCCATCAAGGGAATACCATGTGGGGGTGCCCTGAGATCCCCCGGGGTCCAATATGACCACCTCCCCCATCAACAACAGTAGTCCATACCTGTTTTAGGAGTTTATCAGACAAGGGGAATTGGAAGTATATTCCGATGGCAATCTGAATGCAATCATGTGGTTTCACGTTATTGCATGATAGACTGCCACACGCAAATTCGGGCCATGGCATGCTATTTTCAGGCAAGAGGGAGCCAGTTCGAACACAATACACATTCACATAATTGCGCTAAACTAGCAACTTGATTTGAATGCGTTCTGGCCCTACTTTCTTTTCATTCGAAATTAAGACAAATTCCTCATGATCGATAAATTCCTTAGAGATGTCTAAAGGCTGTTTTATGGCTGCTCTCTGGCACTTGACCCTCACCAAAATTGGAGTCCAGGTCCCAAACCCACTTCCTCTGCCTTTCCCAATGAGTTATTTGTATATCGATTATACTGCCTTTCTCAACAAATGGGCCTCAAAATGTCCCTTTTATGCATCACAAACTCTCTGTGGTTGTGTTTGTGAGAGAGAGATGGAGGGAATGTGAAAAATATAAAGGGAGGGGAGAAATGCTGAAGGTGAGATGCTGAAGCAGTGCAGATGGGCAAGAGGGAAGGTTGGGGAGCGGAGGGAGAAAGGGAAGGGGAACAGGCCTCTGGGATCCATGAGGGGAAGGCAGGAGCAAAGCCAGGATTGCCTAGCTCTGTGCGGAGAGGAAGGGATCCCTGGGAAGGGCCAGGAGGGGGGCCTTGGGGATTGGGAGGCAGCCACCACTTGACAGATTTTAAGAACTGGATTGAGTGAACTGGTGAGAACATGGCTCAGGACCTTGTTTTCAGGGATATTAAGGGGCTCCATATAGCAATTATCAGCAATGTCTATGAAGAGAGGAAAAGTGACACAAAAATTCCTTTTTCTCTAATGTTTTTCTCCAACCTGAGTTTGTTTAGCTCCATGGTTGATTCCAGAGGCCCTTTGTTGTCCAAAATGCTGGAGTTTGGGAAGGACACTTGCAAGTGCGAAGCTTTTAGGGTAATTTGGTACTTAGCTGAAAGGAGATATATACTTTGGCTGGGGCCAGAGTGGCCTCGGGATTCAAGCCGAATTATACCAGGCCCAGAAGCACACAGAACTCCAGAGGCATTTGAAATAGGTTTTTTGTTTTATTCAGGGGAAAAGCAAAACACACACATAAGGGTTCACACATGGATTACAACTAGATACCAGGTGGGAGTGGTCAAGAGATGTAAGACTTTCATAATGGTAATACTTTACCTAGGTGGATCTGGATTCCAATTGCTCAGGGTTCGAAATGGGAAGATAAGTCAGGAGCTCCTGCAACAAGTGGGGTTGGCAAGTGCATTGAGGTGCTTAGCCATGTAAACCGACAGACTGTCTGTCTGTAATTGGACTGACGTCAAAGAATAGCCATCCAGGACAGATATTTATACTGTAATTGTTGCTTTGGGGAAGAAACCGAGTGTTCAACAAGGATTAAATCGCTTCAGAATGTTTCCTGGGGGGAAGAATGGTCTGAAACCAAATTGAATGCAACGGGTGCTTGTTGCAAATATCACAGACAAAGGATTAGCACACTGGCTCTCAGGTGCATCTTGGCTCTGAATTCCAGTCGCGTTGAGAAACCAATATACAGCACAATCTGAGGGTGATACTCCCAGATGCAGCACAATAATAACATAGCAGAGTAAGGAAGCAAATATCCAGATATAGATATTGGCAATGCACTGACCACTTTCCACAGTGAAAAATAAGTGACAGACACAGTTGATTTCATCAAAATCCTTGGAGGTTCTCTCTCTTGAGTTGCAAAATGATACAACTATTTGCAAGCTCTCCTCTCCGACTTCCATCAACTTCACCATCTCTTGTACACAGAACTCCAATCCAATCCACACCAATCTGCATGTGAGCTGCATACTATATTGGTTGTGAGTCATCTCCTGGTTGACACCAGGAGATGACTCACAACCAATGAAATGACCTCTGCAGTTAGCTTCCATCATGCCTTGGGCTCTGACTCAGGACTCTATCGGAGTCTCACAGGATATGATTTCACCTGTCAATCAAAGTATTTTTGCACATGTTTAATGGAATATTTTTTTTCAACAGTCCTTTGACTACCTGCTTCCACTGATTCCCTCAAGGCAGTCCCCATTCTTTGCTAGCTCCTATACGTAAGGATACAATCATACCATGGATTTAGGGACATAAGTAGCAGGGTCATGCTTGGGTTACTCAGATAAACTTTCTTACTTTAATCTCTAATAAGGACGGGTTAATGAGGACAAATCATGGGGTAACACCCTCCTCTCTTAACTCTGATTTTCAGTCTCATCTGTCATTGTCTTTCTTTACAGAAAAACATTTGAGTCATGAGAGAGTCCACACAGGAGAGAAGTCACATAAATGCCAGCATTGTGGGAAATGTTTTCCTTACAAGTCAATGCTTGACATGCATCAGAGGGTCCACACAGGAGAGAAGCCATACAAATGCCGGCATTGTGTGAAATGTTTTTCTTCAAAGTCAAACCTAGTGACACATCAGAGAGTCCACACAGGAGAGAAGCCACACAAATGCCAGCATTGTGGGAAATGTTTTTCATTGAAGTTAAACCTAATGACACATCAGAGAGTCCACACAGGAGAGAAGCCATACAAATGCCAGCATTGTGTGAAATGTTTTTCTTCAAAGGCACACCTAGTGACACATCAGAGAGTCCACACAGGAGAGAAGCCATACAAATGCCAGCATTGTGGGAAATGTTTTTCTTCTACGTCAGACCTAGTGAAACATCATAGAGTCCACACAGGAGAGAAGCCAT
>JACSCI010000271.1:1483-12696 GCA_016801065.1 Sceloporus tristichus | reverse complement strand
ACTGTCAAACAGCCCTTACTGCCAAGAAGGTCATCCTAATGTTGAGCTGGAATCTCTTTTCTTGTAGCTTGCATCCATTGCTCCATTGGGTCCTAGTCTCTGGAGCAAGTGAAAACAAGTCAGCTGCCTCCTCAGTATGGCATCCTTTCAAATCTTTAAACAGGGCTCTCATATCATATAACCTTCTCTTCTCCAGGCTAAACATCTCCAGCTCCCTGAGTCGTTCCTCATAGTAGGGCAAGGTTTCCAGACCTTTCACCATTCAGTATCTTCTCTTTAGCGCATATAATTGTTTCCAAAATAAAGAGTAATGAGCCCAGTGCTATTCAACATCTTTATCAACGACTTGGATGACAGAAGACAACCTTTTCTTGTCCCTTTGGATATTAGGAATCCTTCTGATTCGTCTCCATTAAGAATCACTCTTGCTCCTTGTTCTGAGTATATTGCCTTAATCCACTCCAAATGTGTCAAACCTACATTTATCCTTTCCAAGACCTCAAATAAAGTGCAGCAACTCAAACTGTCTAAAGCTTTTTCCAAGTCCATGAAAATCAAAGCCAATTTTTCTTCATTATGTCTTTCAGCGTATTCAATGATGTTGACGATGTTTCTAATCTTGACCCGAAGTTGTCTCTTAGGAAGGAAGCCTGCTTGGTCCTCATTGATCCATTCCTTCAGCACCTTTTTAATCTTCCTGCTAATATCGCTCTGAACAACTTATAGTCCACATTGAGCAAAGAAATGGGCCTTTAGTTCTTCATGTCTATGGCCTCTTTGTTTTCTTTTAAGAGCAATGTAATATTGGCTTGTCGCCATGAATAATAATGAAATTATTATTATTATTATTATTATTATTATTATTATTATCATTATTAGTCCTCTCTAGGAATCTCTAAGTCCTCCAGTGCAACTCTATGGTCATCTTTAACTAAAAGTCACACTGAAAGGCCTAGAGATTCCTGGAGAGAACACGCCGCTAGGCCTTTGTAGCTCCTCCAATGCAGTTCTAGGGTCAGTGTCTGTCGGATGTTGACCATAGAGTTGCACTGGAGGACCTAGAGATTCGTAGAGAGGTGTCCTCTCAGATAAAAACATATTTGTGGTTTTCCCATATTCACGGGGGTCTTGTGCCCATAACCATAGCGAATATTTAGGGACAAGTGTATATGCACACTCACACTCACTATATGAAAAGCCACTAACTGTGTAAGAGAATCACAGTGTAAGCGTGGATTTTCATGGCAATATTTTTTCCAGAGAGGCTTTGGCATTCCCTCCTCTGAGGCTGAGATGGTGTGACTCAACTAAGGTCAACCGGTGGCTTTCAATAGCAGAGTGAGGATTTGAACCAAGGTCTCCAGGGTCCCGCATCCAAGGCTCAAACCATATCCAGGTTGTTGTTGTTGTGCGCATCCAAGTCACTTGACTTACGGCGACCTTATAAATGGGTTTTCTTGGCAGGTTTCTTCAGAGAGGGTTTGCCATTGCCATCCCTGAGGCTGAGAGAATGTGACTTGCTCAAGGCCACACAATGCCTTTCCATGACTGAATGAGGATTCAAACCCTGGACCCCAGAGTCATAACACAATGCTGTAGTGGGGACTTAGTCCCACATAATTGGGGGGAATGTCACCCGTTGATTTATGGCCATGAATCTCAGGCAAGGATTCATAAGAAGTGGTTTTATCTGATCCTTCCCTTGAAATCCTGCCTACAACCATCCCAGTCCTACCCAAAACCAGTTCGGATCTGGTGCCGGTGGGAGTTTAATGCCATTTGGTTGCCTCCCATACTGTGCAGATACTCCATTAGGCGTTGCTGATATGTATTAAATAAAATATTGTCGTTTTCAGGTTGGTCTGCAGCCCTTGAAAGACGGAAATTGGGGAAACCGAAATGGAGGCAAAGAGAAGGCATGGCCAAACATCCTCCAAGGGTCCTCCAAGAGACACCTGATGGAAGGATCCCTTGCTGGGTTTCCCTTTTCTCATGGCAACTGGCCTACAAGCAAAGTAAGGAGTGCCATTTAAGCCATATCTTGACACTTAAGTAACCAATTGTCTGTTTGTTTTCCAATTGTGTGTCTTCTCTGGAAAGGATGCAAAGGAAAAGGAACCACAAAAGGGAGAGTAACTCCTGGGAATCATCAATCAATCTCCGTGAAGCTGCCATTCTTCTGTGAAGAAGAGCCTCCCTGCCTCCAGGTGGCGCTGTTTCTCTCCTTCCCAGACAATAGGCTGAGGCCCCACCTCCTTTCCAGAGGCAGAAACCCAATGGAAGGCAGGGAGAGAGCAGAGAGAGGTGGGAGGGGCTAAGGGTAGGGCATGCAAATTTGGGACCAATGAGGAGAGAGGCGAAAATGTAATTTCTTCAGCCAGTCTTGCAATTACAATGCACTGGCCAGGCGGTGGCGCTCTTTCCTTCCCTAGAGATTGAGACCCCGCCTCCCTCCCAGCAGCCATGGAATTCAGACAGGAGAGACCTGATGCTCAGAGGACTAGTGGGAGTTGCCAAGGGCGGAGCCATGCAAATTTTGAACCAATAGGAAGGAAGGAGAGCCCCAGAGTCCCCCCAGAGGCAAGGCTGTGATGGCGTGGGTCAGGGTCCATGGAGAGGTCTGTGGGCAAAGTGGGCTTCTGGGGCCAGAGGGGAAGGGCTGGGGCCAGGCCAACGTCTCACTGTGTCCTGGAAGGACGTCCCAAAGCGAGGGGAGTCTGGGTGGCAAAGGGTCTAAGCACTCATTCTGTAGCAGGTACAGTACAGTGGTACCCCGGGTTACGAAATTAATTCGTTCCGCGGCGCCGTTCGTAACCCGAAAAGCATTCGCAAGCCGAATTGCCATAGGCGCTAATGGGGAAAAGCCGCGATTCCGTGCAAAAAAGCCGAAAAAAGCACCAAAATTTTTTTCGTAACCCGAAAAAACATTCGTAACCCGGAACAATTATTTCCTATGGGATTTTTTCGTATCCCGGAAATTTCGTAACCTGGGTATTTCGTATCCCGGGGTACCACTGTACTTGCTTATACTTCACATTACTGTTTTCTTGGTGGCAGTCAAAGGAAGAGCACCAAAGATTGCTCTCACTCACATACTATGTTTTGTATCTTTCTTTTGGCAATACTTGCAGCCTTTTTGTATCTTGTTGCAAAAAAGGAGGCGTCAGAGCAGAGGCCCCCAGCAGCCTGATGGACTTTGCAGGAGCCCCTCATCTGTGGATGATGGGAGCAACAGTGGCTCAGCAGGAGGCCCTTGGAAACAGACTTAGGGAGACCTAGGGCTCTTTCCCATTGACCTTGAAACCAGTTTGGATCTTTCCTTCTGAAAAGAGCAAAAGTCTTCACTTCTTGCCTTTTCCCAAAATAAAAGGAACCTTTTCTAATGAACTCCTTTTAGTCCTTTCTCTCTGTCATTCCTTCTCTTTCATTATCCTCCTTCTGAATCCGTTCCTATTGGTCCTTTGTCTTCTTTACGCTTTGCTTATTGTCATTGAAGGTGTTTTCTTTCTTTGTGTCTGCTTGGATGTCTTCATAGAATCATAGAGTTGGAAGAGACCCCAAGAAGGGCCCTGATCCAGTCCAACCCCCTTCTTCTGCCATGCAGGAAATCCAAATCAAAGCATCCTCTGAGACAGATGGCCATCCAGCCTCTGTTTAAAGACAGCCTCCAAGGAAGGAGACTCTATCACCCTCCGAGGAAGGAGTGCATCCCATTGTCAAACAGCCCTTACTCTCAGGAAGGTCCTCCTAATGTTCAGGTGGAATCTCTTTCCCTGTCCCTTGCATCCATTGCTCCATTGGGTCCTAGTCTCTGGAGCAGCAGAAAACAAGCTTGCTCCCTCCTCAACATGACATATCACCCCTTAACCTTCTCTTCTCCAGGCTAAACATCCAGTGATTCCTTATGGGCAAAATAGCTGCCATTTCTTCTCCCTCCTCTTTTCTCCCTCCTCCTTCCTTCCTTTCTCTTTTATGGTATGCAACTGTTTGGATATATGAGTGACTGCCATTGGTGATTTACAGTAAAGGATATATATTTTGGGTGGTCTTCTTCATATGCTCTATTTGATTTCAAAAATGTCTTAATAATTTAACATATCCTAGGAATGAAATTTGCTTTATATCCAGTTTCTTTATATATTATCATACTATTATATATTTTTATTCGCAATTGCATTCTTTGGACTTGATATATATATATATTACCTATTGGTTTATGTTAAATTGTATAATTAAATATTTTCTAATAAAACGTTTAATCTGTTCTTATCAGTTTAATTTCTGGGAAACTGTTCTGTGAATATTTTACTGGCAAAATAAAACTATTCGTTGTTACAATTTTAATCGATCTTCTTTTTACTTCCTTCCAGAACGAAGCTGAGAAAGGCATATAGGGTTTCTATGGCCGTAGGGGATCTATTAATGGGAAGGTTTGGATCTGGAAGGCTTAGGCAGTGAAAAGTCATGGCAGGCATTGTAGCGACGCTCCGGCAGTGCGGTCTTCAGATGCCACCGGAGCGAAGAAGGGCAGCTTTTTTTCCACCCCAAGAAGGAGCAGCATGTTGTGGCTTCTTTTGGGGCTGGAAGAAGGCAGGACCAGAGCCATGGCATGCGGTTGCCACGGCCCCAATCCATCAACCTGCCCCTTGAGGGCCTTGTGTACCAGCCCTTAGTTACCAAAGAGTTGGTGGCTTCATTGCATCGCCATGAATACCTGCTGCGTTGAGTAGCTACCAAGCCTTGTAATTCCAAGCAAGCAACAAGGACAAAAGGGCCTTAGAGCCATGCTTTTGGGTGACGATGGTGGGGTTCTTGCCATCGATCCCAGATGCCATCGGTTGGGTTGGAGTGAAGGCAAGAAGGATGAACAACAAAAAGAAACTGGCTCAATATCAGATTGCATCCATCAAAGCCAGTGTAAACTACTCCAGCCTCTTCCCAACCTGCAACTCTGCAAACATGGTTGATGTGTCCTGAAACAGACCTATGGGGTTCCACTTTCAGGGAAGGGCTTCCCTATTTTGGTCCTTACAACTGTGACCCTAAAACACTACTAAGCTCCAAGCCCAGAAAAGACTGAGTTCACTATCCTTTCATGATCCCAGACAGCCCTACTATGCATTTATGTTCGATAGAGCTGCAATGCTCCAAAGGATCCCTGACAGTGTCCGACGTGTGATTGCGGTTACTTGGTTTTGTGACTGGAGCTTGCTCTGCATCATTTCCTTCCTTTATGAACTTCAGAAGTAAGTGCCATCAGTTACAAAGCCAAAGCAGCACCACTGACCCAAAAGGGGAATATATCTCTAGACGCCACGGTATACATTAGTACAAGACATATTTTATTTGCAACCATGAGGACTAGAGATCGACCTTTTCCAGGAAAACAGATTTTCAAGAGAATCAGGTTGTATGGAATAACAAATGGCCTTTAAAACACCAGCAGAGAATCTGTCACTCTTCCAGAGTTTTAGGCTTCAGCTCCAAGGAATCTCTGAGTAAGTATATAGTCCAAAGGCCCAAAGACTCATCTGCTGTATTGATTGTTATTATATAAATTGGTCCTATTCAAGGTCCATCTGGTGAAATCAACCTTGTTAAAATAATAGACAACTCGTGTATTACTATGTATTAAGGTTTTAAATGAGGGAAGAGAACACAATTAACATGAGATCTTGCCACTTAAAAGGAAACCTCTGTTCCTTCTCCCAATTCAGCTTATAGGTTACTTACCAGTTACAGCCACAAAACAATCCTACCTCTGCATAGTGGAAACACAGT
This sequence comes from Sceloporus tristichus, assembly GCA_016801065.1. Lineage (NCBI taxonomy): Eukaryota > Metazoa > Chordata > Lepidosauria > Squamata > Phrynosomatidae > Sceloporus > Sceloporus tristichus. The sequence goes on along the minus strand of JACSCI010000271.1, from coordinate 6,915 downwards.
CCATTGGCACAGCCCTAGTAAAGTTACTGATGTGTTTCAAAGTGCTCAGACCTAAGTTTCTAACTAGACGTCATCGTAATAGAAATACTTTTACTAATTGTATACTGTATATACCTCCAAGCCACCTGCAATTTTGAGGCTCTGAGCAACAGAGACAGGACCTGCTTGGTGTCATGGCACTCTGCTGTCCCTTTTTCTTTCCTCCTGTAGTAGTCTTGATGCTTGGTGGCACTTGGGGCAAAACAGGGGCTTCTTCTTTCGGTGGAGTCGGAAGTTGCACAGAGACTTCCTCCATCTCTCAGCACAAACTTTCTTCCAGCTCCAAAGCTGCCTTTTCTGCTGCGGCTTCATCCAGTTTTCTGGCTTCTTCTGCCTCCTGCAGAGCATTCAGCCTGGGATCAAATGGGAGAAATGGATGCAATAGCCTTTTTACTTAAAAACGTTATTTTTATTGTAATTAGAGGCAGTTCTAAATTTAAAAAGTCAAGTCATGGCTTAAGCAACAAACGTGCAAAGTCCACACATCCCAGAACGGCCGGCTGTATCGGTTTATGCAAAGACCAAGCTCTTTCCATCCCTGATGGAGGGCCTCCCAAGGAGCTTCTAACATGATCCTCGCTGCAATTCAGCATCTCACATGCCACAAAAGGAATATGAGAACCAGTCTGAAGAAGACTCAAGTTACACTGATCTACTGGTATGCTGCTTAAAGATAGCTGGAAAGGTACTCGCACCCACCTGAACACCACTAAGTCAGGCTATGGATGCAACTCAGTCCTAAAAATCTTAAGAGGAGGGAATGTGGTGAGAGATGCAGTTTAACAACATCTGCAAGGCCACATGTTCCCCATCCCTGGTTCTGTTTTATGTGTCAATGCTGTCATACTCTGTATAACCAGGTCCTATTTAATACTGGTAAAGAGTTTTTAAAAGTGCAGACATTATGGAGAAAGCCCAATGGAGAAAGTGCCAGAAGGAGAATGACAAAGATGATGGAGGTAATGGAGTGTGTCCAGAGGAGGGTGACCAAAATGGTGAAGGGTCTGGAAACCATGCCTTAGGAGGAGAGACTTAGGGAGCTGGGTATGTTTAGCCTGGAGAAGAGAAGGTTAAGAAGGGAAATGATAGCCCTGTATAAGTATTTGAAGCGGTGTCATATTGAGGATGGAGCAAGACCCAGAACTAGGGATGCAAGATGCAGGAAAAGAGACTCAGGAGGAATCTCCTGACAGTAAGAGCTGTTTGACAGTGGAATACATTCCTTTGGAGTGTAATGGAGTCTCCTTCCTTAGAGGTCTTTAAACAGAGGCTGGATGGCCATCCGTCGGAGGTGCTTTGATTGTGTATTCCTGCATGGCAGGGGTTGGACTGGATGGCCCTTGAGGTCTCTTCCAATTCTATGATTCTATCAATGCCGGCAGAGTAAGTGATGGAACTGAGCAGGAGATTCAGGAGGAAGGAGCTTCAGAACCAAGTTGTGGCCCTGAATGTTAGGGATGGAATGGTGCCAGGAGCCATGCAGCTGCTGTTGGACAGAAAGGGGATGAGGATAGGAATCATTGCATGAGGAGATATTGGGTTATCTCCTTTCACAACCTTTCAAAAAGTACTCTGAGGGCATCACACACACACACAGAGCGTTTCCACCACTATAAGTCATGAAGAGGATCCCAACCTCTGTTAGTTTCTATTGTTCAAAAGACCCACAAAGACCCAGATTGCCTGGATATATCTCTACCGGAAACAAACAATGCCCTCTGTGGAAAAAAGCCTATTGTGTGACCCTCCTCTTTGGCTGCTGCCAGACTTGGCATAACTAAAATCCAGCCTCCACTAAGCAAAACAGGCCAAAGACTCACTTTGCTGCTTCCTCCTCCTCCTCTTGGATCTTCCTCAGAGCGCACAGTTCTGCGTCCCAGATCCTGTTGTCTAAAATGGTTCCCTTCACAACTTGCAAGTGCTTGTAGCCAGCAAAGAATTTGTTGACGAAGGAAATGTATATCTGACTCATCCACAAAGTGTGCTTCTCCTTCTGTTCGTTTTTGGCAATCTGGAGCTTATCTAGACAAAACACATAGTTACTGGAGTTTTGTTTCGAAGGAAAGCACCACAGTTCAGAGGCAAACCGCACTGCTTGGCATGTCAAAGGTCCCACAGCCATTCTCTGGCACCTCCAGTTCTAACAGGAGGATTTCTACCAGAGATACATTGAGCTGCTGCCAGTCAGAAGAAAGGAAAACTGCACTAGACTCTTGCTCTATTAATCTACAGCCACAGGCTCACAATCCTCTGCACATTTCAAATGATTTGGCATTGAGGTCACTGGAATTGTGCGCTGGGTCCAGAACTTAGAAGAGCTGCTTTTGGGGGCTACAACTCCCAAAAGTCCAATCATGTGTCCGTGTTTCCAGTTCTGGAAATGGTCATGTTTTGATTTCATGTTCTTTTACTGCCCTCAAATGGTGTCTCTTGGAAATCACAGCATTGGGATCCTCCTTATTCATTCTCTTCACTTTCTAGCTGTGGAGAGCAACCTTTTGTACAGAGGGTCTCCTCTAATTGTGGAGGCTTTTCAACATGGATCTTTTGGAGTTTTCCAAATTGCTTTTCCAATCCAGAAAGTTGTCCTTAACAAAGTTATACACAAGAAGGGTGCTAAAGCAGCGTTAGGGAAATTAAATTGTCCCTTGTCTGTGTACTCAGGTTCTGAATACAAATGCTACCTCTAAAGAATGCTGGTTGTGATTCTATATTGTGGTCTATGTTGTGTAACTTCACATACATTTAGCAACATAGCAGAGACACTACAAACCCTCCTAGTCAAATGATATGCATCTGCACTCCTTAGCTGGTGTCCTGACGGAGGCTGGGCTCTATCGATATGCAATTGCCATTGCTCTGCCTCCCCTACATAACAACCTCCCTGAATGCAGATGTGACTAAACTACTCAGACACAAGTCCATTGATGTAGGCTCAACTCTCATAGTGAATTTCAGCCGTCATTGTTATGTGCATTGTTGACTGGCACCTATGGCAAACCTATTCTATGGTTTTCTTGGCAACATTCCTTAAGGGGCTTGTCACTGCCTTCCTCTTAGACTAAGAGGGTGCTTTGATGGTATATTCCTGCAGGGCAGGAGGTTGGATTTGAGGTCTCTTCCAATACTATGATTCTATGACTTGCCAAAGGTCACCCAATGGGATTCAATGGCTGTCCAATGCTCAAACCACTACCACATTTTTGTCTGGTTTGGGGAGCTTTGGGGTAGTTTTCAAGTGAAAAAGTGGCTAAAAGTGGGCATAAGAGGCTTCTGGGGAGCTGTACTTTGGGGTCCCAAGGAGCATAAATATAGTCCAGACTTTAACCACCTGTGCTTTATAGTCATGGTAAAAAGACCATCCATTTTCATTTAGCCTATTGTCTTCAAACACTAAATAATTCTCTCACCTGCTAATTCCTTCATTGGAGTGCAGAGAAGCATATCCTGCTCCATGTCTGAGGAAGCCAGAGTGTGGGTTTCTTCTTCCGCTTTGTCTTCCGCAGCAGCAGTGAAGGTGACATTCAGCATTGCGGGGGCTGAAAGGGGGAGAGAAAGCCAAAGGGTCACTTCCATCTTACTTATGGCTGAATGTGCGACTGACAATATGTGGTGGCGAGACCTTGTAGCACTTTTGAGACTAACCAAAAGGAAGAAGTTGGCAGCATGAACTTTCGTAGGCTCAAATAAAATCATCATTATTATAATTAATTTCTTAATTAATTTATTTAAAACCCGCCATCAAAGGAAGAAACAAGAAAGGGGAATTTTGGCTGAGGATAGGGTTGCCATAAGAGGAGCTCCAAACCAGGACAAGTGCAGGACAAATGTAGGGCAACATTTTCAAATGTAGGACACTTTTTTAAAAAATGGAGGATGTGCAAAAAATTGAGGGTTTTTTTAAAAAAATGTTAATATAAATGCATGTTTTTAGGCATGATCAAAATGGAGGACATTTTCCCATGATTCCTAGACAGATGGCAGGAATGGACTTGCCCTCAGCTTCAACTGTAAAAACAAGCAATGATAAAAATTAATAAAATAAAAAAACAATCAAAAAATAAGTATTTTATATTTTTAAACATTAATTTTAAAAAACTTTCAAGGCAGACCTGAAATGGCCACTGACTCACATTTACACCTCTTCCTCCTCCTCCTCCTCCTCTTCGTCCCCCCCCTGCTCCTCAGCGCCTCAGCGCAAGGGCTCCTTGGGAAGCCCCGCGCGAGTGCGCACATGTGGAAGGTGCGCACACACGCGCGCTGCCACCACCCCATGCTGCAGCCAGGGCGGCACGCGCAAGGGAAGAGAAGCCCGTCCCCTTGGGCCAGCTGGCCAATGGATGGCTGGCCCAAGGGGACGAGCTCCTCTGTCCTAGCCCCGTGCGCACGCAGGAAAGCCCTGCAGCGGGTGGGGCGGCGGCGGCGGCACGCACAAGGGAAGAGGAGCTTGTCCCCTTTGGCCAGCTGGCCACTGGCCGGCTGGCCCAAGGGGACGAGTTCCTTTGTCCTAACCCTGCGCACGCACAGGAAAGCCCCGCTGTGGGTGGTGCATTGGCGGCTGTGGCGGCGCTGGCGAGTATGAGGAAGGCGCAATATTTTTTCTTATTCATTTGTTGTGTGTTTGTGTTTTGTGATGGAAAAGCATAAATAAATTTTAATATATATATATAATCCCATTTATCCTAAGGACAAGCCGAATTCCCTCAGGTCTAACTATGAATTCTGTAACTCATGTTGCTCTCTTTTATTTTATTGTATTTTATTTTACTGTATTCTCTGTGTTTTTATTGCTCTAATCCGCCTGGATTCCTTGTGATGGACGGGCTAGAAATAAACCATTATTATTATTATTATTATTATTATTATTATTCTCATGCTTAAAAGAAGCAGCAAAAAAACGTTAGAAACTCCACTTCACATGAATCTAGGTAACAATCCAATTATAATACAACATGAATATGAAATATAAATACAAAACCTCTTCCTAGTACAGTCACTCAATCCTTTTTGTGTAATAAAACCCCACAATTCCTATACATTTGGCTTCCCAAAGAGCCCCCATTCCAGGCTTTGTTGTTGTTGTTGTTGTTGTGTGTCACATTTTGGACTTATTCAGGCCAGCCTTAGGCCTCCAGCCTTAGCTTCCTGCAGAGGAGCTTGCCCTTGCCTTCCCCTGAGGCTGAGAGAGTGTGACTTGGGCAAGGCCTCCCAGAGTGGGCTTCCATGGCTTTAGCAGGGAAGAGAGCCCTAGAAGCCATCTTAGTTAAAGGAAGGAGGCTCACTTTGTCACTTGGCCACAAAACTGCTCCTTTCCCAGAGAGTTAAGGCTGGTAGTAGGCCCCAGGCGCACTAGGCCTCAGTGGTAGCCATGGCAACCATGTTCAGGGCCCAGA
>JACSCI010000270.1:16276-42768 GCA_016801065.1 Sceloporus tristichus | reverse complement strand
AGCTTGTTTTCTGCTGCTCCAGAAAACAGGATCCGGAACAATGGATGCAAGCTCCAGGAAAAGAGATTCCACCTGAACATTAGGAGGAACCTCCTGAGAGTAAGGGCTGTTTGTCAGTGGAACACACTCCTTCCTCAGAATGCAGTGGCATCTCCTTCCTTGGAGGTCTTTAAGGTGAGGCTGGATGGCCATCTGACGTTTATGCTTTGATTGAGAGTTCCTGCATGGCAGGGAATTGGACTGAATGGCCCTTGTGGTCTCTTCCAACTCTATGATTCTATGATTCTAATATCATAAACAATATAATTTAGGCCATGGCTGGGATATTGAGGATTTATTAGGATACTCACTATCCCAACACATACAGAACATTTAGCCACCAAAGAATTATAGTGCATTTAGAAATTTCTTGCAACATTTCAGAGGCAAACGCCATTTTTAATAACAGTTTTGGGGAGCATGCTGGGATTGAGGGCCAATGGGGCTACCCCATATTTAGATCCAGTGATGTTCCCCCATATCTTCCAACATTGTACAGATGGGAAAAGCAAGACACATGTGGACAAGCAATGAAGAAGGCAGTAAAGATGGCCAAAGTTGTTTATGAGGAAGGTCACACAAATGGGGAAGGGCACGTTTGTTTGCTTTTGCTTCAGCCTCCTGGGAAGGGCAATATCCTGCCTCCTTCTTTCCTCTCCTCTCCCCACTTTTGAGTTGATGGGGTGCAAACTCAATGGCACTCAGGAATTGAAGTGAGCTGAGAAGGGGAAAGTGGGAGGATGAGATACCAACCGGGACATTTTTAAAGCCCCTAAAAAGTGGGGTGACAGAGGGTTGACCAGGACTATCTCTGCCATATTGGGAGAATATGTTCTCCGCTTGCTTTCATGTTGTTGTGGGTTAAGGATTGGGTAACTCTAGAGGATGAAAGACTTCTGGAATTGGAAGGGGATGGGTTGAAATTTGGTTGGCATGCTTACTTGGCATATGGGAAATCCCAACAAAATAAAAACTTTATGGATCATTGTATTAGGAAACCCCTGTTAAAAATTTGGAAGCGTTACAAAGATAGAGTCCTACCTAAATTGAACGGATGGGTCTCCCCTCATGAAGCCTTCTTTAGAAAGGAAATGGCCAAAGAGTCAAAATGGTATAATTATAATGATTTGTTGGAATTTCAGAAAGGAAATTGGGTAATTAAAACAAGAGAAAAACTACTGGAAGAAGGAGGGAAAGGAACATGGTTTGCATACAGACAGATCTATGAACGATTTAGGTTAGATGAGAAAACTTATGGTTTTGTAAGAAAGGAGGATGACCCTCATTTAGGAAAGATTTTGGCCCTTGAAGAAAACAAATTAATTAGCAAAACCTATAAAACACTATTACAGTATGAGACAGAAGAGGAGGTGGTAAAACACCAGATGATTAAATGGGCAAGGAGTGTCGGCCACCCTATATTACTTTCGCAATGGGAAAGAGTTTGGGAAAACGGATTTAGATATACAGCTTCTCAAAACTTGAGGGAGGATTTTTACAAAATGTTTTGTCAATGGTCTCTCTCACCAGACAAACTAGTAAACATCTATAAAAACAATAGCAACAGATGCTGGAAATGTAAAAAGGATATTTTTACCACTCCTGGTGGACGTGTGATTGGGCTAAAAAATTTTGGGCAATGATTAAGGATTGCATCAGCGAAATTTTAAATATCAATTTACATTTAAAACCCGAATTTTATCTTTTGGGTATATTTGGAGATGAAATTCCCTCTAAATATGGAAAAATTGTTTTTTATATGGTTTCTCTTGCCTGGATATGTTATGCTCAAAAACGGAAATGTAGTGATATTCCAACAAAGGAGGACTGGATGATAAAATTGTATGATGGAATAGAAATGGACAAATTAACTCAGACATTGAGGAATGAAAATAAGGGGAAATTAACGGAAGAATAGAATGTGGTTATTTACTTTTTGAAAGAGAATTTGGGGAATTTAGCAGCTATTAATATACCTTGATTTGGTAAGATAGAACCCATACTTCCTTTCTGTTAAATTTTAAGAATTAATCATGTTAGTACATACTGGTAAGAAGGAAGCCAATTAGCGTGTCAGAATGAAGAGAGAATGAGATTTGGAAGAAGAGTGGAAGATAAGAAAAGTATAATTTGGAAGCCTAGAATTTTAGTTTAGAGAGCGCTTAGAGTAAGAAATTGGGATCATAATGAAGAGAAGAAGAATCTATGGGTTAGGGAAGAAGGAGAGAAATATTTAGATTAGTGTAGTTAAGAAGAAGTGAAGAAGAGTTAAGTAAATTTAGGGTTAGATAGATAAGTTGATAGATAGATGGAATGGGGAGTTTTTACAAATATATAGCACAATTTTATAATGAGTATCTTTATTATGTAATAGGATCTATGTAAAGGTATAAATGGATAGGTGTGAGAGTTGTGTGTACGTTTATATATTTTGTATTGTTTTAATTTTAATAAATAAATAATAATTATATATAAAAAAAGAAATAAATAGTCAAGAACTTCAACTCACCAAAGAATTCTTGTACCTCCGCAGCCTCTTTCTTTTGGAGCCCAACTCCCTCCGCTTGGCCTCTGTGTTGGCCATCAGGTGGGCAGGGGTCCTGGTGGTCTTACGCTTGGGTCACTTCCACCAAGAGAGGCCCCAAAGCAGCGTAGAAGGAAGCAGAGATGAAGTTCCTGAGAAAAGGGACCGGGGTTAGGATTGACTTGGCAAGAAACCCTGCAGCACTCAAAGACACAGAGAACAGCATGCTGCTAGTGAGATATGCAGGTGACATATGCCTCCTTTGGGCCAATGCAGAGGTGGGCATCCCCTTCCTCCCTCTGCTCCAACCAAAGCCTCCTGGGCCTAGCATAGATTCACTGCAGCTCTCCTACACAACAGTTACTCCATGCTCTGTTAGAGTGGTGAATGATGAGGGGATGGGGAATTGGAAAGGGCCCTGGTTATGTCCCTGTAGCTAAATGTGAAATGACTACATCATAAATAAATCATCTGCTGAAACCTCCAGAGCTCCCCAGTGCTTACCCCCAGCACCATCCCCTTTCCAAAGAAGGCTGCATCGGCACTATAGAAATAAGGCACTTTGACCGCTTTAACTGCTCAGTGCTATGGAATCCTGGGCTTTTACCTTTGGGATACTTAGCCTTCTCTACCACAAAGAACTACAAATCCCAGGATTCCACAGGATGGAACCAGGAGAGTTAAAGTGGTTTCGAACCGGATTATTTCTCTAGTGCAGATACAGCCTAAATCAGTTGTAAAAGGATAGAAGCACCCAAGTCTTGTTTTTACCCTCCAAATAATGGTTTTCCTTTTAAAAAATAAGTAGTTTGTTTTAGTCTGTAATCCTTATTTTTGTTGTTCTTGTTTCTTTCTATTTTTATTTGGTCATTTGAGATGGCTTCCTTCTTGAGTGAAAATCTCTTAATAAGAAAACTGGGGAGACTTTTAAAACCTCCCAAAGGAGCTACTTTTGGCCTTTTTTGGGGGAGAAGCCTCCTCTTAGAAGCCAAAGCCCAATGTTTGTGGAGAATAATAATAAGGCTTGTATTAAAACTATCCTCCCCATTTATCATCCCTTTTAAAACCCATGTTCCCCAGAAACAGCAGAGTTGTGTAATAAGAAAACCCTCTCTTAAAAGAGACACAAAAGACACACAAAGAGACACACTTCCTTCCTTTTGGCCCAAGGAGCCTGGCCTCCTTCTGACTCTGGAGCCTCAGGAGAGAAAGAGAAGCCTCTGTTCAACTGAGGCCTCAAAGAAGGTTCTGGAACATTATTCCCAACAGTCACAAGCAGCACAAAATGGCCGCCAGAATACAAAATGGCCACCAGAACACAAAATGGCCACCAGAACACAAAATGGCCGCCAGAATACAAAATGGCTGTCTCTGTCTCAGTGCTTGGCATTTGGCAATTTGAGGCCTTCAGGGAACCGTAAATGGAGGATGAAAGGGCCCCAAAGTCGGAAGGGGCCTCAAACAGGTTTTCCAAACCTTAAGAACACCTAAAATGCCAAACCAAAAGAACATTCCCAGAGTTCCATAGCACTGAGCCATGGCCATTACAGTGGTGCAGAACAAGAATGCTCAGGGATGGTGGCATTAATGACGATTAAGGTCTGGCAGCAGCTTATCCTCGCCCGCCCCCCCCCCCAGTCTGATAATATCATCATCATCCTCATCATCATCTTTGCTACAGCATGAGAGCCACCATTAAAAGTGTTGAAATCCCCTTCAGAGAGAGTGGGCCTAGAAGGACTGCTGGGCCTTCTTCCTCCCCACCTTAATGGCAGTGGCCAAAGGAAAGCAGCACCAGCAGTAGAATCAAGCCAGGCCCAGCCAGACCTCAGTGCAGCAGTGAAGCCTAGTGGTTCCAGGCCTTGTCTCTCTGCTGTCTCTTCACTCCACTCCCCTCTCTCTCCTTCTTGTCTGTATGTCTGTCTCCTTCTCCCTCTAAAACTCAACTCCTCTCTCCTCGCTCTCTCTTCCGCGCACAGAGCTAAATAGAGAAGCAGAGGCTCCTCCTCTTCTTGAGGCTGGCCAATGGGGACAGAGGACCTGGAAGACCCCACCCCCTGCCACAGACTCACATTTTGTGTTCTGGTGGCCATTTTGTGCTGCTTGTGACTGTGGGGAATATTGTTCCGGAACCTTCTCTGAGGCCTCAGTTGAACAGAGGCCTCTCTTTCTCTCCTGAGGCTCCAGAGTCAGAAGGAGGCCAGGCTCCTTGGGACAAAAGGAAGGAATTGTGTCTCTTTGTGCGTCTTTTGTGTCTCTTTTCAGATAGAATTTTCTTCCACAGCTCTGCTCCTTCTGGGGAACAGGGTTTTTAAAAAGGACCAGAAATGGGGAATGATAGTTTTAATACAACCCTTATTATTATTCTTCATAAACATTGGGCTTTGGCTTCTAAGAGGAGGATTGCCCCCCAAAAGGCCAAAAGTAGCTCCTTTGGGAGGTTTTAAAAGTCTTCCCAGTTTTCTTATTAAGAGATTTTTACTCATGAAGGAAGTTGACAAACCAGACCATCTCATATTACCAAGAATTAATCAAACAAACAACAACAAAAATAAGGATGAGACAGAAAAACAATGTGCTTACTTTTTTAAAGTAAAACCATTATTAAGAGGGGAAACACCAGACTTGGGTGCTTCGACCCTTTTACATCCAGCTCAGGCTGTATCTGCACTGCAGAAATATTCCAGTTCGAAACCGCTTTAACTCTCCTGGCTCCTTCCTGTGGAATCCTGGGATTTGTAGTTTGTTGCGGCACCAGAGATCCAGAGCCACCCCAAGGCAAGGCTCTCCAGGGCTCTCTTGGCCCTCCTTTGCTTTTGAATACAGTGGGCCCCTGGTATATGCGGGGGATCCTTTCCAGACCCCCCCCCCGCGTATACTAAAATCCGCGTATGCTCAAGTCCACGCGCGCCGACATTGAGAACAAAAGTCCCTCTCCTCTAGGCTTGCCATAACCCTCCTGCCGGGGTGACAGTCCCGGTTTTTCACCACTAGGGGGCGTCCCTGCACGGTTTCCTCCTTGAGTCAGGTTTTTCCCGGGTTGAGGAGGTTGCCAGACTCAGTAAGAGCCTTAAGGGCCAGGAGGTGAGGAGGAGGCATTGCCTGGGAGCAGAGCCTCTTGCCGGCAGTTTGGCCCTTTGGGGCCTGCGGTGGAAGGGAGGAGGCTGTGATGATGAGGAAAAGCAGGGGCTCCTCCGGATGGTCCTGGCCACTTCCCTTGGCTCCATCCCTCCCTCCTTCCTCCTCCTCCTCTCAGAGCAGCCACAGCCGAGGTGGGCAGCTCATTCACACTCCCTGGCTTTTCTCTCTTCCCTCCACCCCTTCTGCACTTTGAGACCCCTTTAACTGCCCCAGCTCAATGCTCTGGAATTCTGGTGTCTGTGAGGCATTTGGCCTTCTCTGTCAGAGAGCTCTGGTGCCACAATAAACTACAATTCCCAGGATTCCATAGCACTAAGCCCTGGCAGTCCAAGCAGTGTGTTTTGGACACGGAGATCCTCCAAATGAATCCAGTCCCTAGCTTTTATATCTCTCACACACACTGCAGGAATAATAACCCACTTTGAGACTGCTTTAACTCAATGCTAGGGAATCCTGGGAATGCTCTGTCAGTGATGGCTTTGAGGCCACAACAGACTACAATTCCCAGGATTCCTCAGCACTGAGCAGTCTCAAACTGGACCATTTCCTCAGTGTGGATGCACCTGGGGAGGAATTCTGGGCACTGCAGTTCAACTACGTTTGGAGGGTTATGGGACTCCCTGTCAGAGATAGCTCTGGGGCCGCAATTTACTACAATTCCCAGCATTCCCCAGCACTAACCCAGGACAGTTAAGTCACCCTCAAACTGGATTATTTCCTCAGTGTGGATGCAGCTTTGGTGAGGAACTCTGGGCATTTCAGTCCAGCATTGTTTTATTTCTTCAGTGTATTTTGGACCAGAGACAAGGTGACCAGGCATCCTCCTCCTTTTCCAGGACATGTCCTCTTCTGTCACATTTCAAAATGTCCTCCATTTGGATCATGGCTAAGAAGCATGGATTTATAATTACATGGGTGTTTGTAGCTTTTATTTTTGGTCATGTCCTACATTTTTTACTTGAGGGCCCTACATTTTGGGGAGAGGGCATTGGTCACCTTGCTCAGAGAGCTTTCCAGGGGGTTTAACTGCCATTTTGCTGTGGTGCTGGAACAAACCACCATTCCCAGAATTCCACAGCATTCAGGTGAGGCAGTTAAAGTGGTCTCAAACCAGATTATTTCTCCAGTGTAGATGCAGCCCAAGCCTTTTGCCTCTCTTATGCCTGAGATTTCAAAGCCCAGCCTTGGCACCACAACAAACTACAAATCCCAGGATTCCATAGGATGGAGTGATGAGAGTGAAAGCAGTGTGGCAGCAGCCTAAGTGTGCTTAATGCAGTTCTTAACATGGTGCACCTCTTGCCTACAGAGTCTCACAAGACTTTTTTGTTTGACAACTTGTACCCATTAACTCCACTTCATGTCTTCTTTATTTAGTGGGGAGGAATACAGACAAAACAAGCCAAAATGAAGAAAAACCAAAGTCCCTTGACCAAGTACACACTTCTGAGAAGTATAATTGGTGAGACACCTGAAACCGAGGGCAAATCCACTTTTTGTTTAACCATGTTCGATATGCATAACCTTGTTAACCCATGTTCAGTGTTAAGCCCAAAGGGCTTGCTTGTGGAATAAGCCTCTAAAATATGCAAGAGGCAATGTTAAAATAAAGCCATGTTCTTCTTCTTCTTATTATTATTATTATTTAAAAAATACTCTTTACAAATACAAATATATACACAAAAACAGAAAAACAACATTGATACATCTCAGTCATAATCTTAGTTACATTTCTTCCCTCCCCTCCCCCAGCAAAAGGAAAAAAAAGGGGTAAAAACCCCCAAAAACCTAGAGCCTCCGGTATCTTAACCTCTGCTTAAACAAATAGTAATTTGTTCTTTTGTTCAGCTTATTAGTTTATAATTCCATTCCTCGGTTCATAGTCAGCTTTCCCTACTACAGCTCTCTACAATGTTCCAATTGTCTGTCACTGTTTGATTAAGCGGAACTGTGGTTTCGACATCTCAGTCCTTTGTCTTATTTACTATATTATTACTAAACCGTTTGGGATTACCACATCACTCATCTGTCTATCGTCCAGGGAGGTTACTGTTCCACTCCTTTCATTACATGACCACAATCTCCATATAGGCTCTGAGAACCTAAAGCTTCCTTATATGTTTCTATTCAGGACCATCGTTTTTCACAGTACAGTCAGCCCTTCTTATACAGGGATTTTTTATACACGGATTCAAGCATACATGGTTTGAAAATGTTCCCAAAAAGTATAAATTTACCTTGATGTTCCATTTTTTATTAGGGACACCATTTTGCTATGTCATTATATTTAATGGGACTTGAGCATACATGGATTTTCTTATACACAGGGGATCTTGGAACCAAACCCCAGCGTATAACAAGGATCCACTGTATTGTAACAGGGGTTTCCATATGTCCTCGTAATTTGCCTCATATTTGTCTATATCTCTTAGATGTATAGTAATCATATCCATCTCTATCACGTCCATTGCCTTTATCAACCATTCCTCTACATCAATCTCCCCCTGATTTTTCCAATTTCTGGCAATTACGATTCTTGCAATCGTGATAAAATAAAGTACGGGTTTCAAGTATTTTCTTACCTCGCTATCAGTAACAATATTCAACAAATATGTCTCTGGTGTTAGTTTCACCTTTATATTTTACATACTCCTTATACAGTTGTATACCTCTTTCCAAAATAGTTGGGCATGACCACCACATCTGATAAAAAGTTCCCGGATGTTTACCGCACCTCCAGCAGTTCGTCTCTCTTGTTTTATACATTTTAGCAATTATAACCGGTGGTAGGTACCATCTATGTAACATCGTTATAAAATTTTCTCTAATGTCAAGACACACTGTAAAATCCAAATCTTTGCCCCACGCTCTTTCCCAATTTTCTAATCTCATATTCCTGCCTATATTTTTAGCCCATTCGATCATACTAGGTTTAATGGTTTCTTCTTCCACATCTATTTTTAAACAAAGTTTATATAATTTTGAGATCATCCCTTTACTATCGTTATTTTCTTTCATTATTATCATATCTAATTCTGTTTTTTCCATGGTTATTCCATATTGTTTCATATCATCTTTGAACCTTCCTAGTAACTGCCTGTATGTAAACCAACCCATCTCTATTCCTTCCTGTCTCTTTTGTTCCCAACTTTTCATTTGAATCTTGCCCTTCACGTTTTCAACCAGGTCTTTATATTTCAAGCACCCTCTATCAATTAATTTACTTCTTTTCATGAAAGCTTCGTGTGGTGATGCCCAAATCGGAATGTGTCTATAAATTTTCCCTTTATATTTGACCCAAATTCTTAACGGAGTTCTTCTAATTCTAAAATAAAGCCATGTTCAATGCCCAAATGTGCTGTTTGGAATTGGGGGAGGGGGCTGGCCAGAAAGGAAAGTCCATTTCTGCCATCTGTCTAGGAATAATGCCCAAATGTCCTCCATTTTGATCATGCCTAAGAAACATGCATTTATATGAACATTTCTAAAAAAGCATCATTTTTTTTGCGTGTCCCGCGTTTTTAAAAAATGTGTCCTACATTTGAAAATGTTGTCCTACATTTGTCCTGGTTTGGAGGTCCTGACTTATGGCAACCCTAGTTGAGAGGGAAAAGACAAGGCCACAATCTTTGTTCCTGGTCATCTAGATTTCTTGTGTGATGGGATTATTTGTTTAGCTCTTCCCTGGAGGTCTCCCCAAACTGCTTTACTAAACTGACAGAAGTCTAGGGCAGCCTCAACCGATCGGCAGATTTACTTATTTATTTGATTTCTAGTCTTTATGGAGGTCAAGTTCTTTTTGGAGGCAGAGAACACCAGAGGTCCCTCTTCCCTTCCCTGGGAATAGAAATAGGAAGACCACTATTCAGTCATTAAGAATGGCTTCCTCTCATCATGGCTCCAAAACCAGGAGCCTCACTGCATCAAAATGGAGGACCAGCACTGTCTCAACGGCATGGGTTCAATGCTCTTCTAGGAACAGAAGAAGTCCTCCTGACAACATTCTGAGACCTGCCATTGGCTGGAATCCCAGTCCCTCCCTCCATCCCTGGCCCTGATTGGCTGGAAGCCCAGTCCCTCCCACCATCCCACAGAGAATGAAATCACTTCTAGAGAAGGCTCTCTTGACCAATCAGGGAGCAAGATGAAGGTTCTTCTGGAAGCTTCCGTGAGAAGGAGATATAAGGCCTGAGAGACCAAGAGACAGTTGGGGGAATTGTGTCGGTTGGAGAGAGAGAGAGAGAGTTAAGGAGCGGATCTTGGAAGTTAGTCTCAGAATTGGACGTTTAGGTCTATTTAATATTTTATAGGTTGTATGAATTGAATATTATATACTTACAAATATTGTACCTGCAAGATTCTTAATATCTTGTATGACTTATATTTTAGTTATATTTTGTTATTTATAGTAAATATCTCCTTGGAGTATCTACTACTCGACGCTCCTTTTACACGCGTTTTGGCTCGGTTGATGCTTGGAAAGATCAGTAAAGAAGGAAAATAAGGTTCCTTAACTGGTTCCAGTGTAGGTTAAGGGAAACCCTTTTATAATTCACTGGATGATAGCAGCGTGATTTAAGAAAGTTAAGGGTCTGCTGGGCTAAGAGCCATAATGTCTAAATGTCTAATTAACAACTTGTAAGACACTCTGATAGCCTTTTGGCTGAAGAGAGGGGTATAAAATTATTATTATTATTATTATTATTATTATTATTATTATTATTATTATTCCAGGGCTGCAGTTTGTCTGCTTGGACCACCGGAGATCATCACAGTGAGTCAGTTGGAAAAGCCCATCTCACTCCAGAAAATAAAGGTACTTGAGGAGTTTGCACTCTACGTCTTTCTGTAATAATAGCTACAAAACTGATAATAGCATTTGGGACATTTAGTCTTTTAAAAACAAATATGGCAGATTGAAATGCTGCTTTAAAACCTCTTTTCATCTGCCAGCTTTGTGCTGGTTTTGGGGGGAAATGAGAAAGTGTTGGGAGGGAGGGACTGCCAACAGAATTAGGAAATGCATTACAGGTCCAAAATACATTGCAGCAATAGTCCATTTTGAGAGCGCTTTAACTGCCCTGGCCCAGTGCTAGGGAATCCTGGGAAATGGGGTTTATTGTGGCACCAAAGCTCTCTGACAGAGAAGGCTCAATGTCTCACAAAACTACATTTCCCAGAATTCCCTATCACTGAGCCAAGGCAGTTTAAGCGGTCTCAGATTGAATTATTGCTGCAGTTTGTTTTGGACTTAGGTGACCCTTGGCAAGCCACACTCTCTCAGCCTCAGAGGATGGCAATGGCAACCCCTCTCTGAAGAAACCTGCCAAGGAAACCCCATGATAAGGTTGCCTTAGGGTCGCCATAAGTTGGAAACGACTTGAAGACACACATGAAGAACAGAAAAAAGTCTGGAATTATTTCTCAGGTTGTACATGGGAATGGGAGACAGTGTTGTGCAGTGGTTTGAGTGTTGGGTTACCACTCTGGAGGCCAGGGTCCAGTGCCCCACTCCTCCATGAAACCAACTGGGTCCCTTGTGCAAGAAGCCACACTCTCTCAACCTCAGGGAAGGCAATGGCAAATCTCCTCTGAACAACTCTTGCCAAGGAAACCCCAGGAGAGGCTCCCCAGAAGTCGACAATGACTTGGAGCCAAACCACAAAATACGACAAAGACTCAAGAAAGAGACAGTGTGGTTCAGTGGCTGGAGCATTGGACTATGACCCAGGAGCCCAGGGTTCAAATGCCCTTTTGGCCATGGAAACCCACTGAGTGACCTTAGGCAAGTCACACTCTCTAAGCCTCAGAGGAAGGCACTTGCAAAACCACTTCTGGACAAGTCTTGCCAAGAAAAGCCTGCAAAGGGCTTTCCTTAGGGTTGCCATAAGTCAGAAACAACTTGAAAGCACACAATGACAAAAGAGAAGTAACACCACTGACACAAGGCAGCTAGGGAGAAAGAAAGAAAGAAAGAAAGAAAGAAAGAAAGAAAGAAAGAAGATGTGGGAGTTGTAGTCCTTGTTTCAGAGGGACTGGAGGGTCCTTACTGCAGGGCAGGACCCATCCTCTTTCTGGCCCTGTGGATTCTGGGAGATCAAGTCCAGGAAATACACTGTAAATCCCATTGGCATGAGAAACCGCTACTACTGCCTTTCAGATCCAGTTTGCCCCAAATCCTTCATGAGGCCAGAAATCCCTTTGTTAGGAAGCGAACCCCGAATATCTCAGGAAGGCTCTCTATCTCCCAAGACCCCTCCCTCCAGGACCTCCTTCCACTCTTCCCTCAGTCTCTCTCTCTCCCCTGAAGGCCACCAACTGCCAAGCGCTGAGACAGAGGCAGCCATTTTGTGTTCCAGTGACCATTTTGTGTTCTGGCAGCGCTTTTGTGTTCCGGCGGCCATTTTGTGCTGCTTGTGAATGTGGGGAATAATGTTCCAGAACCTTCTCTGAGGCCTCTGTTGAACCGAGGCTTCTCTTTCTCTCCTGAGGCTTCAGAGCGAGAAGGACGCCAGGCTCCAAGGGCCAAACGGAAAGAAGTGTGTCCCTTTGTGCCTCTGACTCTCCATTTTGGGGCAAAGGAAAGAAGGAGGGAAGAGGCCTGTGGGGTCTGAGGAAGGGGAGGCAGGGACTCAGGGCCAGTGGGGAGGCTGGACTTTGTGGGCTGGGAGAGAGAGGTGGAAAAGAGACCCTCCCTTTGGGCCCTAGCTGGGGAGGGTCCCACCTGTCCTTGCCTCCCCCTTTGGGAAAGGAGACCCCCTCAGCCCCCTGGACTCACTCCTGCCTCTCATTCCTAGGGCTGGGACTCAGAGGAGTTTCCTAGGCATTGTCACCGTCTGCCCTCCATGGCCATTGGCACTGACCTTTCCCCATTGCCTTCCCTCCCTCAGCCCTTGGATCTCCTCCTCCTTCGCACTAAGAGCAACCCTTCTCTACGGCTGAGGAGACAGCCTCTGACCCGGGGAAGCTCCAGCCATAAAGGACAGAAGGAGAGGCCTTTTGGGGGCTGCAAAAATCAGGGTCTTTGTACTGAAGGTAGGCCTTTATTCCTGGAGCTGGAAGAGGACCTTTGTTTAAATGTTTCAGTCCAGGATTGTATGGAAGGGTTGCAGCTGAGAGAGTGAGCCCATGCTTTGCAGGAATACAGTCCCAAATGCAGTCTCTAGCAGAACTGTCTTCCCAGAATGTGGAAGTGAGATTTCCAGACCCCAGACACACAGTGCGCCAGTGAGTCCTTTGTGTGAGGACTGTGTGAGTATGTGGTGTTTGCTAGAGTTTTATGAGGTATTCGTTTCACTGGGTTTATAAAATGAGTTTACATACATCTTCACTTCCCCCAAATGAGCATAATCCACAGTTCAATGTTCAGTCATAAACCTATACATTTATAGATATTAGATATTTCAAGTGCAACACATTCAGCAGTGTTCATCTTTTTAAAAAATATACAAGGAAAAGTGAAGAAATTGTCATTTTGACAATAGATCATTCAGAAACAATGCACACAAGTGTACATGCCTCAATTTCTATGTGGCTTTAGCAAGCAGAGGGAGGAGGTGCATACTTCATGCTCCTGCTATGACTGACATAACAAAAACAGCAGTTAAGCTTAGAGAAATAGTATCATCTACAAAAATGAAATGATTTTTTGACCAGTGTCTAAATGGGGAGGGGGCCATGATGAGGGGAGGCCATAGATCAGATCTCTAAGGTAATGTAGCTCTTATGCAGCCCAGGAGCTACAGCTTCTCCACTTGGGACATAAAGCAGGTCCTCCCGCTCCTCCTCTTTGTGAAAGAAAGTCATGATGATACAGTGACTTTGAGTGCTGCAGGGTTTCTAGCCAAACCAAGCCTAACCCTTGTCTCTTTTCTCAGGAACTTCATCTTGGAAACCTTGTACACGGCTTTGGAGTGTCTTTTGTTGGAAGTGACCGAAGTGCAGGGCCACCAGGATCCCCCTTCCCACATGATGGCCAACACAAAGGCCAAGCAGAGGGAGCTGGGCTCCAACAGAAAGAGGCTTCAGAGGTACAACTCCTCTTTGGTAAGTTGCCATCCTGACTGTTAGTTTCATCTGTGTCTGTGCCGGCTCATGAAAGCAAGCAGAGAACATACTGTCCCTGTTTGGTAGAGAGAGTCCTGGTTAATCCTCTATCACTTCATTTTTTGAAAGGGCTTTGAAAATGTCCTATTTCTCTCTCCTCCTCCCACTTTCCCCCTTCTCCTCAGGTCAGTTCAGTTGCTGCAAAATGTGTTCCAAGTTCAAAAGAGTGTGCATCCCATCAACTCAAAAGAGGGGAGGAGGGAAGAGGGCAGGATCTTTCTCTTGCCAGGAGTCGGAGCAAAAACAAACTTCTGTACCCTTCCTCACTTGTGTGATCATTATAATTAACAACTTTGGCCATCTGGACCGCCTTCTGGTGTTGCTTGACCACATGTGTCTTTCTTTCCCAATCTGTGAAATGCTGGGGGATATGGAAGAATATCTCTGGACTTAAATTGAGGGTGGGCCCAGTGGCCCTCAAGCCCAGAGTACTCCCCAGAACTGGTTTTTAAAAATGAAAATTGCCTCTGAAATTAGGTGAGATATGTCTAAATGATTCATTGGTGAGTAAATGTACTATACATGTTGGGATAGTCAGTATCTTAATCAATCAATAATATTCCAGAAATGGCCTAAATGATATTGTTTATCATATTATATATTATATTGAAAGAATTCGAGACAAACTGGATCTCAAAGGATGTAGCTTTTTCTTGCCTGCAGAATTTAAAGTTTATTTCCTGGACTGAATTCTGAAGTGTTGAAATAATATTTGCGATGCGCCATGTGCTTTCCTCCCCTTTTGTTTAGTCATTTTCTGGATGAGGGCTATTTTCTGTTGCAGGTGACCTTTGCTGATGTGGCTGTATATTTCACTGAGGAGGAATGGAAACTGTTGACAAAGAAGCAGAAACTGATGTACAGTTCTGTGATGATGGAGAATTATGAGAATGTGGCCTCTGTGGGTAAGGAACCTGAATCCATTGCCCTTCCTGTGAAGACTGAGGGCCCTTTCATAATTCACTGTCAGAGCGCTATGATTCCACTTTAGAATTATAGAAACAAAGAGTTGAAACAGATCACAAGGACCATCCGGTTCAATCTTCTGCCATGCAGGAATAGACATTCAAAGCATCCCCAACAGATGGCTATCCAGCCTCAGTTTAAAAACCACCAAAGAAGACTCCACCAAACTCTGAGGGAGTATATTCCACTGTTGAAGAGCTCTGTCAGGAAGTTCCTCCTAAAGTTTAAGTGAAATCTCTTGTCCCTGTGGCTTGCATCCATTGTTCCATGTCCTTTTCTCTGGAGTAGCAGAAAGCAAGCCTGTTCCATCCAGAATATGACATCTCTTCAAATGTTTGAATAGGGCTGTCATATCCACTCTTAACCTTCTCTTCTCTAAGCTAAACATACCCAGCTCCCTAAGTCATTCCTCAGAGAGCATGGTTTCCAGATCATTCACCATTTTGGTTTCCCTCCTCTGGACATGCTCCAGCTTCCCGACATCTGTTTGAATTCTGGTGCCCAGAACTGGACACAGGATTATTGCAAGTGAGCCCTGACCAAAACATAATAGAGTGGCACTGTTACTTCCCTTGATCTTGACACTATACTCCTATTGATACAGCCTAGGATCACATTGGCCTTTTTAGCTGCTGCATCACACTGTTGACACATGTTTAACTTGTGCTGTACTACAATTCCTAGTTCCCTTTCACACGTAATTTAATTGTCATAACAACTTCCTGCGGAATCGTGAAATTTCTAGTTTTAGTGAGGCACTATTGTTCTCCACTTTGTAAGGTTTCTAAATATCAAATCCTAAACTGCCAATTCTGGAATGTTGTGGGACGCAAGTGCTATGCTTTTAGGGGAGTTTGGTACTTAGCTCAATAGAGTGAAATAGTTTTACTGGGGCAATAGTGACCTCTGGACTCAGCCAATCTATAGCAGGTCCTGAATCAAACAGATCTTCAGTGGAATTTGAAATAGGTTTTTGTGTTTTATTTAGGGGGAAAGCAAAACACACAGACGCATACATATAAGTGTTCACGCACACATGCAAGAACTAGATAACAAAGGTGGGTGTGGTGAATAGATATAAGGCTTTGATAATGGTGATACGTTATCTATCCAGATCTTTATTCCAATTGTTGAGGATTTGAAATAAGGAGAGGTCAGTAGTTCCCATGACAATTGGGGTTGGTGAGTGCATTGAGGTGTTTAGCCATGAAAACAAACAGAGTGTCTATCTGTAACTGGACTGACACCGAAGAACAGCAAGTCAAGGCTGATATTGATAATGAAATTGGTTTCTGCTTGGGAGCAGAAACTGTGGGTTCAGAAAGGTTTATATCGCTTTAGAATATTTCCTTTGTGGGGGAAGAATCGTGTGAAATGAACTGAAAGCAGTGGGTGTTTGATGCAAATACACCAGACAAAAGGGATTAGCCTCTCAGATTCTTGTTGGCTCTGAATTTTGATCGCGTTCACAAGCCAATGTACACTACAATCGAAGGGTGATGCACCCAAATACAGCTCAAAAATATCATAGCAGAGTACAGAAGCAAATATCCAGATATAGGCATTGGCAATGCACTGACCACTTTTCACACTTAAAAATAAGTCACAAACACAGTCGATTTCATCGAAATCCTTGGAGGTTCTCTATCTTGAGTTACAAAATAAGACAAATATTTGCAAGCTCTCCTCTCCAACTTCCATCAACTTCACCATCCCTTGTACACACAACTTCGATCCAATCCACTCCAATCCTCATGTGAACTTCATACTGTATTGGTTGTGAGTCCTCTCCTGGTGCCAAACAGCATGAAGCATCCTCTACAGTTAGCTTCCATCATGCCTTGGGCTCTGACTCAGGACTCTATGGCAGTCTCACAGGATATGATGCCACCTGTCAATCAAAGTATTTTTGCACATGTTTAATTGAATATTTTTTTTCAACAGTCCTTTGACTATCTTCTTCCACTGATTCCCTCAAGGCAGTCCCCATACAATCTCTTCTTTGCTAGCTCCTATGAGTAAGAATGCAAGCTTTCAATGGATTTAGGGGCATAAGCAGCAGGGTCAGGCTTGGCTTACTCACAGCAACTTTATTAATTTAATCTCTAAGTAGGAGGGGTTAATGAGGGCTAAATCATGCGGTAACACCCTCCTCTCTTAACTGATTTTCAGTCTCATCTGTAATTGTCCTTCTTTACAGAAAAACATTTGAGTCATGAGAGAGTCCATACAGGGAAGAGGTCACAAAAATGCCAGCATTGTGGGAAACATTTTGCTTACAAGTCAATCCTAGTCATGCATCAGAGGGTCCACACCAGGCAGAAGCCATACAGATGCCAGCATTGTGGGAAATGTTTTTCTTGGAAATCAAACCTAGTGATGCATCACATATTCCACACTGGAGAGAAGCCTTACAAATGCCAGCATTGTGGGAAATGTTTTTTTACAAAGTCATACCTAGTGACACATCTCAGAATCCACACAGGAGAGAAGCCATACAAATGCCAGCGTTGTGAGAAATGTTTTTCTCAGAAGTCAATCCTAATCATACATCAGAGAGTCCACACAGGAGAGAAGCCATATAAATGCCAGCGTTGTGGGAAATGTTTTTCTCAAAAGTCAGTCCTAATGATACATCAGAGAGTCCACACAGGAGAGAAGCCATACAAATGCCAGCATTGTGGGAAATGTTTTTCTTGGAAGTCTGACCTAGTGAAACATCAGAGAGTCCACAGAGGAGAGAAGCCACAGAAATCCTAACATTATATTTGTCAGTAACGAATACAACAAATATATTTTCAATCCCGCAGTGCAAAGAAAAGGCCCTTGTGATCTTATTTGTAAAAATTTGTCTGTCAATATGTCTCTATGTTTTCAAGTTGGATTTTGTTAAGTTTAGGTTTTAATTGCCAATAGTATAGATAATTGCTTTGGGTTGTCAATTTGGCTGGGGATTGTGGATTGTGGGATAGGTTAGGTAGATGGGAGGTTGGGATTTGTTGCAGCTGGTTAGAATAGTTATGGGAATTATAGCTTTTGCAATGTGTGGGATTTTGGCTTAAGAAAGTTGGGGGCAGGTATTAACAGAAAGGCCTAGTTTGTGGGAATGGCAAAAGGGGGCCTTGTTACCTGTGGGGCAGAGACTGTGGGAATTGGAGGTGGGGGCTAGGTTTGGAAGAGGGTCATGTTTAAGGTTTTAGGGGTTTTAATGGGTTTTTTTTTGGAGTGATCAGTTCTGGCTTAAACACTGAATTTCTATGTGTTTTCAATAAAGTTCTTTACTGTTTCAACACACTGGACTTTGATGCACAGAATTTCTGAATTTGCCCAAAACTGACCCTTTCTTTTCTCTTCAGTTCTCATCTCCATTCCCAGCCATAAGAACAGCACAGAGACACAGGCACAAACATACAGGATACACAGAGAGAGCTATATTTCCAAAGCAGAGCCTTCCTTTCCTGCCTTTCCCTCCTGAGTCCAGCTCTGCACCTTGGCCTCCATCGCGGTCTCCTCAAAGGAAGAAAGGAGGGAAGGAAGGGGAGGCCACTGAACCCCGGCGCATACCTTCCTTTCCCACAAAGGCCGCCAGCGGAATAAGCAGCAGCATCTAGGACCTGGCAATCCCTGTGCATGCAGAGGAGGGGCCTTTGGGACTATATGCGCCTGCACAGTCTCAGCCCCATAAGCCATTGCTGCCCTCACAGTCTGAGGGAGGGAGGGAGGGAAGTGGGGAGAGCCCTTGTTCATCCAGAGGAATAGCTGGAGGGGAGAAGCCCCTCTTTTCCCCCCAAAGAAAGGCAGGGGTCCTGCAAGGCCTCCTATCCCTCTTTCCTTCCCTGCCCCCTCCTTGGGGGATTCCTTGGGTCCCGGGTACTTGGGGAGTTATTATGAGAAATGAAGGCCGGTGGGACCCCTGGAGAGAGGCATGGCCATGGAGGGGAGGGGGATCCAAAGGGAAAAAGGTCTTTGAGTGGCCCCCTCCCTCGTGGAAAGTGGGGCCAAGGAGAGACCTTCTCTTCTGATGCCTCATTTGGGGAAGAGTTTTGTGCCAAATAGAAAGCATCGCACAGGATAGGATTCAATAGCATTTTTCTTGGGGGGGGGAGTTTTCTCTGGAGTCCTGGGGGAGGGGGCTCTGGGGGGGGAGAGAAGAGCCCAAATCCTCTTGGCCAAAGCCAAGAGGAGGGAGACGGAGGGACCTCAAAACTCTGGCAATCCCCTGTCAACCTGGGAACTAGGCTTAGAGACCCACAGGATCCAGATTGGGCATCCTCCCTCACATACTTATCTTTTCCTTCACAACAACCCTGCAGAGGAGGACCAACAGAGAGACCCACAGCCCCAGAAACATCTCCCCCCCCAGTTCTGGGAACATACTGAAAGAGCTTTTGACCCCCTTGAAGAGATGTTATTATTATTATTATTATTATTATTATTCCGCCTTTTCTCAAAGGAATCAAAGAGGATTACAGTAATAAAATAAAATACAATTTAAGAAATACAATTAAAATTCCAAACCCCCAACCTTTCTCCCAATTATAAAAACATTAATCAACCCTTAAAAAACCTATTAAACAGCAAGAAAATTTAAAACTTTCATAACACAATACAGTAAAAAAGTTTTTTCGGGCAAGAAACGGGTCGTTTTCTGAAGGAGAGTTGGGAAGGCAGGAACGATATACATCAATAGCAATTTCCATCACACTAACGATGGCAAGGGTAAGGGTCAGGGGGAGGGAGAGGCAAGTCAATAGATCTCATCTAGTCTGGAAAGAGGTCCATCTTAATAACCTTCCTAAAGGCTTCCAAGGTGTTAATAGGACGGATCTCATCTGGAGGTTGTTCCAGAGTGAACCAACACCTTGTATCTTGTCCAGAAACTAATGGGCAGCCAGTGGAGGGATTTAAGAACCGGTGTAATGTGGGCAGTTCTAGAAGTGCCTGTAACCAACCTGTCTGCCATATTCTGTACCAACTGAAATTTCTGAACTTGGGACAAGGGTAGCTCCATGTAGAGTGGGTTACAGAAGTTGAGCCGAGAGGTGACCAGCACATGTACTACTGTTTCAAGTTCTCCCTGCTCCCCGCCCCATGTCTCCGAATGATCTCACCCAGCAGCTTCATGTAAATGTTGAATAGCATCATGGACAGAATCGCGCCTTGAGGGACACTTGACTTGAGCTCCCTCTTGGACGAACAACTGTCCCCAAGTGACAGGAATCTGCCCGAGATGTAGGACCTGAACCACTGGAAAGCAGTGCCCCAATTCCCAACTCTCCCATATGTTCCAGAAGGATACTGTGGTCACTGGTATTGAAGGCCACTGAGAGGCCTTCAATAGCACCAGCAGGGCCACACTTCCCCTTTTCAAAGAGCTGTTGATGCTCAGACGGAGGTCATTGACTAAGGTGATCATGGCCGTCTCAACTCTGTAACCCGTCCTAAATCCAGTTTGAAATGGATGTAGCAAAATCCATTTCTTCAAAGACTGCTTGGAGTTGAATGGCGACTGCCCTCTCCATTACCTTGCCTAAGAATATTAAGATCCAAACTGGCCTGTAATTGTTTCTGTTCAGAGGGTCAAGGGGAGGCTTTTTGTAGAAGTGGTTTAACCACCGCCTCTTTGAGGCAAGATGGAAGACAGCCTTCCCTGAAAGATGCATTAGTTATGTTTTTTAGCAGTATCTTGATGGTATCTCCTCCTGGACGGCCAGCCAAGACAGGCAAGGATCGAGAGAGCGAGTCCTCTTTATCATACTCCCAAGGATTCCTGTCACTTGGGGACAGTTGTTCGTCCAAGAGGGAGCTCAAGTCAGACATCCTCTGTAGTAACTGACTCAAATTGATCCAGAAGAACAGTATAGACAGAGGCTCTGGACACATCTCCTGTCGCCTCCGTCATAAGGCTGGCATCCAAATCGGCTCTTAGCAGAGATTTTGTCTGCAAAGTATTTATTAAAAGCATCAGAACAGGCTTTTGTAGGTTCTGATAAAGAGTTCAGGGTTCTGGAAGGTATATATTAAATAGGACAGTGTTGAAAAATATGTAGTTTGGCAAATGGTGATATAACCCAAGAAAAAGGTTTAGTTCATAGAGACTGGAAGAATCTTAAAGTAAAAGTTGAATGAATAGCTGTGTATATGCAGAACATGTTCACGTCTATAAACTTCGCTGTCAAACATACTGGTGGCGACCGGATGACAGACAAGCGTCGGTGGGACCCCAAAAGCCATCAATCAACTGGAAAAGGAGATTCAACAGAGGGAAAAAGACCAAAGATTGTGATGAACTAGAGAGCGGGATGATTTTGATAAGGGACACTTTACGGTCTACAGAAGAAGATGTAAAGATTGCTCAGCGCACTCAAGGAATGTGGTCCAGTGAAACAGGAGGAAGCAAAGACTTTTTACTAGATGAGGTGTTAAGTCCACAGCCGGTAAAAAGAAACACGCGGTCAGTTACAAGGAATGATGCAGAGAAGACTCCTAAAAAGGACAAGGATATAATTGAGTTGATCGACTGGAAAACCAATATATTGTAGTTTGCCATTAGTATAATGGAAGATGAAATGTTTTCAAAACCATACTGGGAACGGGGCAAAGTAGTTGGAGATGATGCTCCATCAATAAGAGAAAAGGGCTAAAAGATTAAATATGTTTGATAAAAACATTTAAATGGAACATATAAAGATCTAAAGTTGGGAAAAGGGTTATTTAAGTGTTATTAAAATATTAAAACCCAACAAGTGATAAGAGATATGGATATAATATGCTAAACTTATAAGAAAATGATGGTAAGTTGTTATAACAGGTAGAACTGATATTAGACATATGTTTAAAAGGAGAACATACAGGAAAATACCAAAGACATTTAAGTTAGAAATGGTTATTGATAAAAGAAGTACATGAAATATATCACATGTGTCACCTGATGTGTGTATAATGTTATATATAATGGGTAAGTATAATTGATAACTGGGAGTTCCTTGGACCATAGAACCGATTGGTTCTGTGTCTCAATGAACCTATTAAAGGGGGGAGGCGTGTGACGGACTGACTTCCAAATCAGCCAATCAGAAGCCAGAGACTCTAAGCCAATCAGGTGCTGGCTGAGGAGTCTGAAGCTTCCGCTTGGCAGTTGGGTGGAGTCAGTTAGGGTTTGCAATCCTGAGGGATGAAGCGGGAGTTCAGTGGGAGATAGTGATAGAGAGGATGGGAACAGTAGAGTCCAAGAGAGGACTGGGCTCCCATAGTTCCTGAGGGATGGTTACTTAAGGAACTGCTTTGTCCAGAGAGGGACAGGATTAGTTCTGGAGAGTCTGGAGAAGAGAGACTCAGGGGAACCAGACTCAGGAAGAGGGCTTTGGCTTACATCATTTCTTGAGTGATAGTATAGCCTGCGTGGCGGAGTTGTTGTTGTTGTTGTTGTTATTATTATTATTATTATTATTATTATTATTACTATAGAGTTAAAACCAGCCCTGTATATATATATATATATGTAACAAAAGAAGACGTATTAACAACTCCATCTCAAAGATACCTTTGCCTATTCTGTTTTAAAAATACACTTATATTCTTCTTTAACCAGCCGCTTGGTCTGTGTTTTAAAATCCATCCACACGACTGTCCTTCAAACACCCAAAGAGTTGTCGGGTCAAAATAAAAGAGAGGATTGTGAATCGTTACGTCATCTATTACAGATTTAAATCTGATTCTAGGGTTTTTCCTGCCCAGATGGACTTTTGCAGGTCCTTTTGCCATTCTAAAAATGGTTTGTCATTAAGAAGGATAGTGTAGTCTGAAATGAAAATAGTACTTTAGGCAATACCTTCGTTTTAACTGCCCTAATCATTCCCAAGAAGGATAGGTTGAGTTTAGCCCATCTATTGGGATCTTGGTTGATATCACCCCATATTTTCTTGTAGTTGTTTTTAAAGAGGTCTTGGTTTTTAGAGGTGAACTCAACACTTACATATTTGACCTTTTTCCTACTTTAAAGCCAGTCTCCTCTTGTAGATTTTCCTGATCATTTTTTGTTAAATTCATTGGTAACATTTTTGTCTTATCCCTTTTAATCTGGAAACCTGAATGCTGTCCATATTCCTTTAATTTATAAAGCAGGGGATTAACACTTTCTATTGGGTCAGATAAGTATATCACCACGTCATCCGCATATAGTTTAAGTCTGTACTCTTCCTGTTTTATTTCCAGGCCTTTGGTCTTCTTATCTTCTTTAATGCTAGTACTCAGAGTCTCTAAAGGGGCCATAAATAACAAAGGTGAGAGGGGTATCTCTCATTACAGGTAACGCCTTCGCTTTTCCCCCATTAATAATAAGCCTCGCTGTTTGTTTTCTATAGATTGCTTCTATCCAGATGATAAAGTTATCTCCTAGAACCATTTTTCTTAAGGTTCCCAGCATGAACTTCCAATTAACTTCATCAAATGCCTTTTCGGTGTAGAGAAAAATCATAGCTGCTTTTTAATCTATTTTCTTCTCATAGAAGTCTATAATATCTATTAAATTTCTCGTGTTGTTTCTAAGGTGCCTTTTTGGGAGGAAGCCCTTTTGGTCTCCGTTTATGATATTTTGTGGGGTTTTTAAAAATCTTTCTGCAAGGACCATTGCGAAGATTTTATAATCGTTGTTAAAGAGAGAAATGGGTCTGAAATGTTTCACCTCCAGCAGCTCCTTATTTTCTTTAGGAATCGGTACAATATCATCTATCTTCCAAGAGTCAGGCTTTCTTCTTTGTGAGAATCTATTCATGATTTCTACTAGGGGTTTAAGTAGCTCTTTCTGTAAGCTCTTGTAATATACTGTGCTTAGGCCATCCGGCCCTGGCGCTTTGGGTGCGTTGGTTTTACGTATTGCTTCTAGCACCTCAGGAGCCGTTATTGGTTTATTAAGTTCGATTCTCTGTTCTTCATCAATCTTTACTACGTCTTCTCTGTCCAAAGATTCTTGTATCCTTTCCTGGGAAATATATTCTTCTTTGTATAGATTTGTGAAATATTTATATAAACATTTTTTCATATGTTTTTGGTTGGAATAAATCTCGTCCCCTTTTTTAACCCTTGAAAAGATCCTTTTCTCCTTTTCCTTTTTCAGTTTCCATGCTAAGCATTTGCCAGGTTTATTAGCATTCTCAAAGTGTTTCTGTTTGATGTATCTTGATTTTTTCTCCTGGTCTTCTATTAGCCTTGTGGATATTTCCTTTTGAATCTTCTTAATCTGTTGTTGAATCATTTTGTTTTGGGGTTTTTCTTTAAGTAATTGTTCCTTATCCTTTAACTTTTCCTGTAGTTCTTTCCAATTCTTTTCTCTATTTTTTCCCTTTCATAAGACTATTTCAAATAGAAACCCCTCATTCCTGCTTTGCTTGTGTCCCAAACGATCTCTGGGCTGACTTCTCCATTCAGATTTTATTCAAAGAAGGATTTAAGTGGGTTTGTTTTTGCTTTATCTAGAATTTTTCCATCTTTTAACAAAGTTTCCTCTAGTCTCCATATCAGTTCCGTAGGTTTACTCTTCAAAGAGAATAAAATGGGATTGTGATCCAATAGGATTTTTGGTAGGGTTTCTCCTGCTTCCACCATTGTGCTAATAGTCAGGGAAGTCAAGAACATATCTATTCTCAACCAGGATTGATGGATGTTTGAAAAGAACGTAAATCCTTAGACAGACCATACTTGATTCTCCAGTATCTTCTAATGTGAAGGCTTCTTTTAAGTCAAAGAAAGATTTTGGCAATTTCCCTTGCTTTAAGTATATTTCGTTGTCTGCTTTTCTATCTATCTGGGGGTCTATCACCCCTTTCCAATCTCCCATCATTAAGGTCCTATCGCACATATGGTCTGGCATTTGTTTTTTCAATTTTCCAAAAAACAGGCCTTTACTTTCTAAGGGTACATAAACTCCCACCATTAGGATCTTTTGGTCTTGTAAAGTAACTTCTACACCAACCAAGTATCCATTGGGGTCTGAGAATACCTCTTTAGATTCTCATTTATCCTTTACATAAATCACTACACCTTTTTCCCTCTTTTTTGAGGCTGCTATGTATTCTTTCCCCAATTTGTCATTTTCCAACTATCTTATATCCTCTTTCTTTATATGGGTTTCCTGAAGGCAAATTATATCAAGTCTCTGTTTCCCTCAATAATGGAAAAGTTTACCTCGTCTTTTTGGGGCTGTTAATTCCTTTAACATTCAATGATAGGATGTCCGTCTTTTCCCATTTCATCGTCCCATTCTCCATCTATATCATCCTCTCTTGTGTTTGGATCAGGTTTCCTAAGCAATTCTCCTTCTTCTCTTTCTTCTTCTAAGCTCTCTTCCTTCTTCTCCTCTTCTCCTTTTCCGGGGTTGTTTCTTTCTTCTTTCCGACTGTCCCCTTTATTAACTTCTTTTTCATTCTCATGTAGAAAATGTCTTGCTTTTTGTACCGAGTTGATTTGGCATCTTTTTTGCTTGAATTTAAAAGGTAGGCCCTGAGTTAGTTCCCATTTGTAGCAGATTCCTTTGCTGCGCAAAACCTTAGTCAGTGGCCCATATTCCTTTCTCTTCCTTAACAGTTTCCCAGAGATATCTTTAAAGAATAAAATTTCATTTTCTTCAGTTTTGAATCTTGTATGAAAGTGTTGTTGTAGAATTGCTTCTTTCATTTAAGTCCTAACAAAATAAATCATGATATCTCCTGGCAGTCTCTTCTGTTTTGCGACCCAGGAGCTTACTCTAAACATCTTGTCCACCTCAAGGAGAAAGGTTTCATTATCTAAGTCCATAAATTCAGCCAAGGCTGGTATTATCCTTTTATATATATCTTCTTCCTTCTGTTCAGGAATACCTCTTATTCTAAGACATCTCTCCCTAAATCTTTGCTCTAATTTAATTCTTTCTGCTATATCTTCAGTATGTTCTTTTGATAATCTCTCTATCTCTTTTCCCAGTTTTTTATTTTCTTCCTCCAGGAATGTCACTCTTTCCCTGGTTTGTGTTAATTCTGATATTATCTTTTCCAGAGAGTATTAATGTTAAGCAACGGGGTGGACATTAAACAAACAGAACCCCCAGACTTTCCCTAGTCTTTAAGCTGAGGCAAATACATTCGATGTGGTCCATCTTACGGATAGGTATCCTGGCCAAAGCAAGATTGTCTTTATGGACCAAAGCAACGTCCCCTTACCTGTTCACTGACGGAGAACCTGGCTGGTAAGGCCTGATCCCAGGGGCCTGAGCTATCATCACCCAGCCAGGTCTGCATGAAACAAGCCAGGTCAGCCTCTTGGTCCAGTAGGAGATCATGGACTATTTGTGTTGTATTTTTGACTGACCTGGCATTTCACAAGAGCAGGGGAATGTTCTGTGGCTCGTTTGGTATGCTCTCCAGCTTTTTTGGGAAAGCAGGGTGAATGGAAGGGGAGAGAGATATCTGTCAGGCTCCTAATTGCAGCCCATCTTGCAACACAAAAGGCAGTACTTTGAAAAAGGAACAGCTTGTATTGAAGAAGATACATGCAATAGAAGTGACTTTTTTTTCAGGAATGAAAGAAAGTATAAACATATCACTTTTATAACCATATCAATGAATCCCACCCCATTAACCAATAAAACTAATCAATTGGATAGCCCTTTCCCACGCAGTGTCTTCCCATCCGGGATTCTGCCAGCTTTTCTGTTAAGGAAAAAGCAACATGGGACATACAGTAG
>JACSCI010000270.1:3393-15965 GCA_016801065.1 Sceloporus tristichus | reverse complement strand
CTAGTGACACATCAGAGAGTCCACACAGGAGAGAAGCCATACAAATGTCAGCATTGTGGGAAAGGTTTTTCTTCTAAGTCAGACCTAGTGAAACATCATAGAGTCCACTCAGGAGAGAAGCCATACAAATGCCAGCATTGTGGGAAATGCTTTTCTTCAAAGTCAGACCTAGTGAGACATCAGAGAATCCACACAGGAGAGAAGCCATACAAATGCCAGCATTGTGGGAAATGTTTTTCTTCAAAGTCACACCTAGTGAGACATCAGAGAGTCCACACAGGAGAGAAGCCATACAAATGCCAGCATTGTGGGAAATGTTTTTCTCAGAAGTCAGACCTAGTGATACATCAGAGAGTCCACACAGGAGAGAAGCCATACAAATGCCAGCATTGTGGGAAATGTTTTTCTCAGAAGTCATACCTAGTGACACATAAGAAAGTCCACACAGGAGAGAAGCCATACAAATGCCAGCATTGTGTGAAATGTTTTTCTTCAAAGTCAGACCTAGTGAAACATGAGAGAGGCCACACAGGAGAGAAGCTACAGAAATCCCAGTAATGAACTAACATTATATTTGTCAAGAAGGAGTACCAAGAATATATTTTTAATCCTGTCGTAATAAGAAAAAGCCCTTATGATTTTGTTTATTAGCTTTGTCTGTCCATATGTCTGTTTATGTTTTAAAGTCATATTTTGTTAAGTTTAGGTTTTAATTGGTAATAGTACTGTATAGGTAATTGCTTTGGGTTGTATATTTGTCGTGGATTGTGGATTGTGGTATAGATTAGGTAGATGAGGGGTGGGATTTGTTGCGGCTGGATAGAATAGTTATGGGAATGATATCTTTTGCAAAGTGTGAGATGTCTGAAGAAAATGTTGGGGTATTAACAGAAAGGGCTAGTTTGTGGGAATGGCCAAGGGGGCCTTTTTACCTGTGAGGCATAGACTGTGGGAATTGGGGGTGAGGCTAGGTTTGGAAGAGGGTGATGTTGAACGTTTGGGGTTTTAATGTATTGTTTGTATTGTAGTGGGCAGTTCTGGCTTAAACACTGGATTTCTGTGTGTTCTCAATAAAGTTCTTTGCTATTTCAACACATTGGGCTCTTTGATGCACAGAAGTTCTGAATTTGCCCAAAACTGACCCTTTTTTCTCTCCTCAGTCCTCAGCTCCATTCTCAGCCATAAAAACAGAAGGGGCACACACACACATATGTGCACAGAAACACACAAACATACAGGATACACAGAGACAGCTATATTTCAAAACTAATGCCTTCCTTTCCTGGCTTTCCCTCCTGAGTCCAGCTCTGCACCTTGGCCTCCATTGCAATCTCCTCAAAGGACGAAATGAGGGAAGAAAGGGGAGGCTGCTGAACCCCCGGCGCATACCTTCCTTTCCTGCAAAGGCCGCCAGCAGAATAAGCAGCAGCATCTAGGCCCTGGCAATCCCTGCGAATGCTGAGGAGGGGCCTTTGGGGCCATCTATGTATGCACAGTCTCAGCTCCTGAAGCCATGGCTGCCCTCACAGTCTGTTCTTAAGGAGGGAGGGAAGTGGGGAGAGCCCTTGTTCATTCAGAGGAATGGCTGGAGGGTCTTCTGGGGGGCCCTTGGGGGGTTATAAGAAGGAAGGAAACCCCTCTTCTTCTCCCAAAGAAAGGCAGGGGGCCTGCCAGGTCTCCTCTCTCTCTCTTTCGTTCCCTGCCCCCTACTAGGAGGATTCCTTGGGTCCCAGGTACTTGGGGGGTTATTATGAGAATAGACGCCATGGGAACCATTGGAGAGAGGCATGGCCATGGAGGGGAGGGGGTTTTGGACTTCATCTCCCAGAAGCCTCAGCCAATCACTGCAGACATGATCATTTCCTTCCTACCTCAGTAGTCTACAGTCAATCTGAATAGACTTACAGAGCCCTTCAAAGACTCCTCCTTCCTCTTTGTCCCTCAGCCAATCACCATCCACATGCAAATTTCCTTCCTACCTCAGTAGTCTACAGTCAATCTGAATAGACTTACAGAGCCCTACAAAGGCTCCTCCTTCCTCTTTGTCCCTCAGCCAATCACCATCCACATGCAAATTTCCTTCCTACCTCATAATGCCCTCCCTGACAGCTTGGCCAATGATCTGAGATTCTGGGAGCTGAAGTCCAAAACATCTGGAGGGCCAGAGTTTGAGGACCCCTGCTTTAAATGATAAGAACTTACTTGGATGCCAGCATTATTGCAGAGGCCATAGGTCAGGTGTCCAGTGACTCTGTGAATGAGATCATACTGGATCAATTTGAATTTGTGAGTACTAAGGATGTGGTCAAGCTCCTTGGAAATGAGAAGAAGACAACTTGTCCTCTGGACCTTTGCCCTTCATGGCTGGTCATCCAAAGAGGAGATGCACTTTAGGACTCACCTGAGATATATCATAGAAGCATCTCTTATGGAGGGCTATTTTCCATCATGCTTAAAAGAAGAGATGTTACGGCTGTTTATGGAAAAGCCCTCCCTAGATCCCTTGGAGATGAACAATTACAGACTGGTCTCCCATCTTCTATTTCTACACAACATGATTGAGAGGGCAGTTGCTCTTCAACTCCAAGCGGTCTTGGATGAAATGGATTATCTGGACCCATTTCAAACTGGCTTCAGGGTGGGATACAGAGTTGAAACTGTTATGGCTGTCTTAGTAGATGATCTTTGCTTGAGCATCGACATGTGAAGTGTGACCCTGTTGATGCTTTTGGATCTCACAGAGGCCTTCGATACCATTGACCATGGCATCCTTATGGAAAGCCTGAGGGAATTGGGGATCAAGGGCAATGCATTGCAGTGGTTCTGGCCCTATCTCTCAGGCAGATTCCAGATGGAGATGCTTGGGGACAGTTGCTCCTCTAAAAGGGAGCTTAAATCTGGCGTTCCTCGGGGCGTCATCCTGTCACTAATGCTGTTTTTTCTTAAACCTTAAAAACCAACTTCAAAAATTCAAGGTCACATGGGATGTAAAAGGGCAACATTACATAAAAACAGGATGGACTCAGAAGAGAGAGAGATACCTTCTTTGCACCAGTTCAGTCCTCGAAAGGGAATCATATTACAAAGGAAGGCCCACTTCTGCTCCAATGTGGTTGAGATCAGATATAAGTGGGACCATCGTTCTTCAAAAGGCAGAGGAAGATTCCCCTCCACAACCTTATAGATTGATCAGTGAGCTTTTCCATAAACCAAAAATCCCAAAATCAAGACCACCAATCAGTCATATTGACCTTTCCAGTTTTCCCAGCCCTGGCAATTTCAATCCTGGTCAATGCCAACAAAAATGCAACAATATCTTTATTGTGTAATGTCTTGTTTTCATTAATAAACATTGAAAGCAATAAAAGTTCTGGAGAAGGGACAATCTTTTGACCAATGATTTCTGAAACTAAGTTAACTACTGAATGCCAAAATGCAAATACACTTGGACAATCATACCAAATGTGCAGGAAGGTACCTCTAGTATTACATCCTCTCCAACAGCATGAGATGGGGCTCTTAGTAAGGCCTGCAAGTTGTCATGGTGTCAGGTACCATCTATGCACAACTTTAAGGATGCTTTCTTTTAATGCTGTTTAACATCTACATGAAAACGCTGCGAGAGATCATCCAGAGGCATGGGGCGGGATGCTATCAGTATCCTCATGACACCCAGAGATATCTCAGCATCAACTAAGGAAGGCATCTCCCCTCTGAATGAATGTCTTGGGGCAGTAATGGGCTGGATGAAGAAAAACAGACTGAAACTGAATCCAGATGAAACGGAGGTGCTGATTGTTGGAGGTCCTAATCCAGGTATGGAGGTTTGCCAACTGGTCCTGGAAGCGGTTGCACTTCCCCTAAAGGACTGTGTTTGGGGGTGCTCCTGAATCTGTCGCTCCAGATGTCAGCTCAGATAGATGTGACAGCAAGGAGTGCCTGTTATCAGCTTTGGTTGATACGCCAACTGTGTCTTCCTGGAACCTGAGGACATGAAAACTATGATGCATGTGCTGATAACCGCAATGAGCTCTACAAAGGGTTTCCCTTGCACTTAGTCCAGAAACTTCAACTAATCCAAAATATGGCAGCCAGAGTGGTCACTGGAATATCTAGAGGTGTCCATATCCTGGGACAGTACAAGGTCTTGGTTATAACCTTTAAAGCCCTCCATGGCTTGGGTCCATCTTACTTACGGGATACCCTTCTCCCATACAATCTGCCCCACACTTTGAGGTCCTCTAGTAAAAACTTACTGCAGTCAGCAATAACAAGACTCTCTGCAGTTACACAAAGGACCTTCTCCCAAGTTATGGAACAGCCTCCGGAAGAGATCCGATATATCACCAGTCTTTAAGGCTTTAAAAAGCTCATCAAGACATATCTCTTTCCAGATTAGCATTCCAGCAATCTCTTATTAATTGAATTGTTCAGCAACTGCTCTAACTGCTTCTGCCCTATTTTTAATAATTGTTTTCATAATTGTTTAAGAATTTAATTGTATTTTATTGTGGATGGGAGGAATTGGGAGGGTTTGGGACACAACAATGACAAGTTGTTATTGTGTTTTACCAGTGCTTTTACTGTTAGCCGCTTTGATCTGTTTTTAGAAGCCTTTGAGGCACCTTCGTCACGTGTGAGGGTTGCATGGTAGGCGGAGTGCCCACACAGATGGCAACCCTGGCAAGTGATGAGGGTGCCACAACTGCAGCGCACCCACCAGACACGGCGCATAACGGCGATGTTGCAGATGTGCCACCTTCAAACGGGGTGGCGCAACTGCAACATACCCGTGCCATCACTGGCTCTTTGGGGTAGTAGAAGTGCATCTCAAAAAGGAGCTGCTTCTGTGCGCTCCATTTTTGCTCTGCAACAGTGCTGCTCAATTTGGTTGTTGCGGCACTTTTGCAGAGGAAAGAGTAGCGTCAAGTCGTTTTGAATTTATGGTGACCCTAAGGCAGACCTATCACAGGGTTTCCTTGGCAAATGTCTTCAGAATACTTTTCCCATGGCCTTTCCCTGAGGCTGAGAGAGTGTGACTTGCCCAAACTCCCCCAATGGGCTTCCATGGCAGAGCTGGGATTCCAAATCTGAGTTACAGAGTCATCGTTCAGCTATGCTCAAACCAATATGCCACACTGGCTCCTATATTATGGACACCATTTTACTGGGCCATTTCATTTCATGGACTTGACCCAGCTTTCTCATCCACGGAGGTCATTTTGCAAGTCCCCTTCTCCTCCATTTCCAGGCCCAAGTCCTTCTGCATGCCCTCCAACACTCCCAGTTCGGCAGGGACCCTCCCCTGGATCATCCTCTGCCCTTCCACCTTTTCAGCTGCTCTTCAAAGGCCACAGTTTCCTCCTCCTGCTGCCATTTCTCCCCTTCTCTTCAGCTCACTGCCATTGCTGCAAACTGAGTCCAAAGGGCAAAAGGAGTCTGCCCTCCATGAAGACAGCCAAGGAGAAAGGAGAAGGGGCCCTTCCCAGAGGCTCAGGCAAAAGCAAAAGGCTGTAACCTCTCCTAGTTTGCCTCTCCTTCCTCAGAAAGAACCTTGCAATCTTGATCATACTCTGAGGTTCCATGGTTTCTCTGGGATTCCCCCCCCCCAAAAAATCTCATGGCCCCACAGAGTCTCCCAAGAAAGGAGAGGACTAGACACAAAGACAGACACACTTCCTTCCTTTTGGCCCAAGGAGCCAGGCCTCCTTCTCTCTCTGGAGCCTCAGGGAGAGAAAGAGAAGCCTCTGTTCAACTGGGGCCCTCAGAGAAGGTTCTGGAACATTCTCCATAGTCACAAACAGCACAAAATGGCCCCAGAACACAAAATGGCTGCCTCTGCCTGAGCTCTTGGCAGTTGGCAGTGTGAGGCCTTCAGAGGAGAGAGAGACTGAGAGGAAGAGTGGAAGGGGGTCTTGGAGGGAGGGGGCCTTGGGAGATATTGTCAGAACCTGTTACTGTGATCAGTTATAATGCTGTATATATTCAGTTCATATATAATCCCTTCATGTATGTTTTGAGATATCTGATCTATATTGTTCTCTTAGCTAAGATGTTGGGGGGTGGCGGGTGGAGAGTATATGGGTAGAATATTAAAGTTGGTGTTAGTTTCTAAGTGGGGCCCCATTAACTGTTTTGGATTGTTGTTTTAGATAACTAGCTGGCAATGTTGCAAATGTCTTGAGTGAGGCTAGGTTGTGATGGGGACCTGCCTAAGTGTTTGTGGGGTGGGGAACTAGCAGGGGGGAGACAGGAGGGGGCGTTTTTGTATGTACAACGCTGTGTAAATTTACAGCGCTTTATAAATAAAGGTTAATA
Organism: Sceloporus tristichus; assembly: GCA_016801065.1. NCBI lineage: Eukaryota > Metazoa > Chordata > Lepidosauria > Squamata > Phrynosomatidae > Sceloporus > Sceloporus tristichus. Next base: position 9,647 of record JACSCI010000270.1, on the reverse strand, counting down.
GTAATAATAATAATTTTAAAAGTGTACATTTTTCTCTGAAGCCTCAGACTCTGCAAAGAAGTGTTACAGATCACTACTGCAATGCTCTCAGAATAGACTTTCTACTTTTGGTATAAGTTTGGTTGTGGGCCATTGATCAGAGGATTCCAAACCTCACAGATATAGAGCCTTCCTGAGATATTCGGTGTTCACTTCCTAACAAAGGGGTTTTTGGCCTCATAAAGGATTTGGGTCAAAAGAGGAGGGGTCTCTAATAGGAGGGCCACTGAGACGACGATTGTCCCCAAAACTATGCCAAAGGTATCTCCTTTGGGAGGTTTTAAAATCAAGTGAATGTACATGAACTGAAAAGATATAACCTTATAACTGATCTTAATAACAGGTTCTGACACCTAGTGAGACATCAGAGAGTACTAGTAGCCTTTTCTCTTGTCAATGGGGTTTACAGTGTATTCCCTGGACTGGATCTCCCAGCATCCACAGGGCCAGAGAGAGGAGGGCTGCCATTTCATGGGTCTTAGGCTCTGGGAATGTGCTCCTTTGGCCAGTGTCCGTTTGGCTGGGGCTCCAGGGTCCCTCAGTCCCTTCTGCCTTGTTCCATATTAACTGCAGGAGGAGCCTGTGAGGGTGGGGCAGGGGGCGGGGCATTCCAGCTCCTCTGCCCCCATTGGCCAGAATGAAGAAGGGGAGGAACTTCTGCCTCTCTATTTAGCTCTGCGTGCGGAAGAGAGAGAGAAGGGGACAGAGAGAGACAAGGAGGAAGGAGAGAGAGGAAGGAAGGAAAGAAGGAAGGAAAGAAAGAAAGAAAGAGAGATAGACAGAGAGATAGACAGAAACAAGGAAGGAAGGAGTGAGAGAGAGAGAGGAGTGGAGAGGGAGCAGAGGGACAAGGCTTGGAAGCCTTGGAAGAAGGAAGGAGCTTCTGCCTCTCTATTTAGCTCTGCGCTTGGAAGAGCGAGCCAGGAGCAGAGAGTGAGAAAGGAACAGAGAGAGACAAGGAGGAAGGAGGGAGAGGGAGAGGAAGGAAGGAAAGAAAGAAAGAAAGAAAGAAAGAGAGAGAGATAGACAGAAACAAGGAAGGAAGGAGTGAGAGAGAGGAGTGGAGAAAGAGCAGAGGGACAAGGCCTGTAAGCCTTGGAAGAAGGAAGGAGCTTCTGCCTCTATTTAGCTCTGTGCACGGAAGAGTCAGCGAGGAGCAGACAGAGAAAAGGAGGGAGGAGTGGAGCAGAAGCAGAAGGCCTGGAAGCGGTAGGCTTCACTGCTGTGCTGAGGCCTCCAACTGCCAAACACTGAGGTGGAGGTGGCCATTTTGTATTCTGCGGCCATTTTGTGCTGCTTGTGACTGTTGGGAATAATGTTCCGGAACATTCTCTGAGCCTCAGTTGAACAGAGGCCTCTCTTTCTCTCCTGAGGCTCCAGAGTCAGAAGGAGGCCAGGCTCCTTGGGCCAAAAGGGAGGAAGTGTGTCTCTTTGTGTGTCTTTTGTGTCTCTTTTCTGAGAGGGTTTTCTTATTACAAAGCTCTGCTCCTTCTGGGGAACAAGCGTTTTAAAAGGGATAAGAAATGGGGAGGATAGTTTTAATACAAGCCTTATTCTTATTCTTCACAAACATTGGGCTTTGGCTTCTAAGAGGAGGCTAGTCCCCCCCAAAAAGGCCAAAAGTGGCTCCTTTGGGAGGTTTTAAAAGTCTCCCCAGTTTCCTTCTTAATTGATTTTTCAGGCAAGAAGGAAGGAGACAGACCAGAATAACTCATATTACGAGAATAAAACAAACACACATAGAAACAAACAACAACAAAAATAAGGATTAGGTACTAAAACAAATTACTTATTTTTTAAAGGAAAACCATTATTAGGAGGGTAAAAAAGAATTGGGTGCTTTCTATCCTTTCAAAACTGACTCACGCTGTATCTACACTGCAGAAATAATCCACTTCGAAACCGCATTAACTCTCCTAGCTCCATCCTATGGAATCCTGGGATTTGTATTTCATTGTGGCATCAGCTATCTGTCACAGAAGGCTAAGTGGCCCAAAGGTAAAATCCCAGGATTCCATAGCACTGAGAGGTTTAAGCGGTGTCAAAGTACTTTATTTCTATAGTGTGGATGCAGCCTTCTTGGGAAAGTGGCTGATGCTGGGGAAAAGCACTGGGGACCTCTGAAGATTTCAGCAGATTATTTATTTATGAAACACTCATTTCACATCTAGCTAAGGGTACATAACCAGGGCCCTCTCCAATTCCCCATCCCCTGATCCCCCTCCACTCTAAGAAGGCATGGAGTATCTGTTTTGTAGGGGAACTGCAGTGAATCTATGCTAGGTCCAGGGGGCTTTGTTTGGTGCAGAGGGAGGAAGGGGATGCCCACCTCTGCATCGGCCCAAAGGAGACATATGTCACCTGCATATGTCACCAGCAGGATGCTGGTCTCTGTCTCTTTGAGTGCTGCAGGGTTTCTTGCCAAGTGAATCCTAATCCTGGTCCCTTTTCTCAGGAACTTCATCTCGGCCTCCTTGTACACGGCTTTGGGGCCTCTCTTGCTGGAAGTGACCCAAGTGCAAGACCACCAGGACCCCTGCCCACCTGATGGCCGACAGAGAGGCCAAGCAGAGGGAGTTGGGCTCCAACAGAATGAAGCTGCCAAGGAACAAGAGCTCTTTGGTAAGTTGCCATCCTGACTATTCATTTCATCTGTGTCTGGACCGGCTCATGAAAGCAAGCGGAGAACATACTGTCCCAGTTTGGCAGAGAGAGTCCTGGGTAATCCTTTGTCACCTCATTTTTTCAGGGGCTTTGAAAATGTCCTATTTCTCTCTGCTCCTCCCACTTTTCCCCTTCTCCTCAGGTCAGCTCAGTTGCTGCAAAATGTGTTACAAGTTCAAAATAGTGTGCATCCCATCAACTCAAAAAGGGGAGAGGGGAGGCGAAAAGGTGGCACGGTCTAGCCCTTGCCAGGAGTCGGAGGCACAAGCAAACTACTGTACCCTTCCTCACTTGTGTGATCTTCATCATTAACAGCTTTGGCCATCTTGATCCCCTTCTGGTGTTGCTTGTCTACATATGTCTTCCTTTCCCCATCTGTAAAATGCTGGGGGCTATAGAAGAACATAAACTTAAATTGAGGGTGGGCCCAGTGGCCCTCAAGCCCAGAGTACTCCCAAGAACTGTTTTTTAAAAATGAAATTTGCCTCTGAAATTAGGTGAGATATGGCTAAATGCACTATAATTCATTGGTGACTCAATGTACTATACATGTTGGGATAGTCAGTATCCTAATCAATCAATAATATCCCAGAAATGGCCTAAATTATATTCTTTATTATATTGTATATTATATTGAAAGGGTTCAAGAAAATCTGGATCTCAGAGGCTGTAGCTTTTTGCTTGCTTACAGAATTTAAAGTTTATTTCCTGGACTGAATTCTGAAGTGTTGAAATAATATTTGCAATGCATCTTTCCTCCCCTTTTGTTTAATCACTCTCTGGATGAGGGCTATTTTCTGTTGCAGGTGACCTTTGCAGATGTAGCAGTTTATTTCACCAAAGAGGAATGGAAACTGTTGACGAAGAAGCAGAAACTTATGTACAGTTCCGTTATGATGGAGAATTATGACAATGTGGCCTCTGTGGGTAAGGAACCTGAATCCATTGCCCTTCCTGTTAAGATTGAGGACCCTTTCATAATTCACTGTCAGAGCGCTATGATTCCACTTTAGAATTATAGAATCAAAGAGTTGAAATAGACCACAAGGAGCATCCGGTTCAATCTTCTGCCATGCAGGAATAGACATTCAAAGCACCCCCAAGAGATGGCCATCCAGCCTCTGTTTAAAGTTGGAGAGTGGAGGGAGAAAGGGAAGAGGATCAGGCCTCTGGGAGCCAGGAGGCGAAGGCAGGAGCAAAGCCAGGATCGCCTAGCTCTGTGCGAAGAGGAAGGGACCTCTGGGAAGGGCCAGGAGAGGGGCCTTGGGGGATTGGGAGGCAGCCACCAACCTCACAGATTTTAAGAACTGGTTTGAGTTAACTTCTGAAAACCAGCTGAAATCCTTGTTTTCAGACATATTTAGTGATTCCATTCAGCAATTATGAGTAATAACTATGAAGGGAGGAAAGGAGGACACAAAACCTGCTTTTGTCTAATGTTTCTTTTCTTACCTGAGCTTCCTTAGCTCCATGGTTGATTCAAGAGGTCCTTTGTTACTCAAAATGCTGGAGTCTGGGGTGGATACCTGCAAGTGCTGTGCTTTTAGGGGAATTTGGTACTTAGCTCAATAGAACAAAATAGGTTTACTGGGGCAATAGTGACCTCTGGATCCTGCCCAGCTATAGCAAGTCCTGAATCAAACAGATCTTCAGAGGCATTTGAAATAGGTTTTTGTGTTTTATTTAGGGGGAAAGCAAAACACACAGACACATACCTATAAGTGTTCACGCACACATGGAAGAACTAGGTAACAAAGGCGGGAGTGGTGAATAGATGTAAGGCTTTGATAATGGTGATACGTTCTCTATCTAGATCTTTATTCCAATTGTTGAAGATTTGGAATGGGGAGAGGTGACTAGTTCCCACAACAATTGGAGTTGTAGAGTGCATTGAGATGCTTAGCTATGAAAACAAAAAGTGTGTCTGTCTGTAACTGGACTGACAACAAACAACAGCAAGTCAGGGCTGATATTTATACTGAAATTGCTGCTTAGGGGCAAAACTGAGGGTTCAGAAAAGTTTATTTGACTTTAGAATATTTCCTGTGAGGGGAAAGAATGGTGTGAAACCAAATTGAATGCAACAGGTGTTTGATGCAAGTACCTCAGACAAAAGGGATTAGCACACCACCTCTCAGGTCCGTGTTGGCTCTGAATTTTGATTGTGTTCACAAGACAATGTACACTACAATCTGAGGGTGATGCTCCCAGATGCAGCTCAAAAATATCATAGCAGAGTACGGAAGCAAATATCCAAATATAGGCATTGGCAATGACTGACCACTTTCCACACTAAAAATAAGTCCCAGACACAGTCGATTTCATCGAAATCCTTGGAGGTTCTCTATCTTGAGTTGCAAAATAATACAAATATTTGCAAGCTCTCCTCTCCGACTTCCATCAACTTCACCTTTTCTTGTACACACAAGGGTAGTCCAATCCAATCCGCATGCGGGTTGTATACTGTATTGGTTGTGAGTCATATCCTGGTGACAAAGAGCATGCAGTGACCTCTGCAGTGAGGTTGCATCATGCCTTGGGCTCTGACACAGCTCTCTATGGCATTCTCACAGGATATGATGCCATCTGGCAATCAAATTATTTTTGCACATGTTTAATGGATTTTTTTTCAACAGTCCTTTGACTATTTGCTTCCACTGATTTCAGTCAAGGCAATCCCCATATGGTCTTTTCTTTGCTAGCTCCTATAAGTAAGAATGCAACCATTCAATGGATTTAGGGGCATAAGCAGCAGGGTCTTTCTTGGGTTACTCACAGCAACTTTATTAATTTAATCTCAAATAAGGAGGGGTTAATGAGGGCTAAATCATGGGGTAACACCCTCCTCTCTTAACTCTGATTTTCAGTCTCATCCGTCATTTTCCTTTATTACAGAAAAACATTTTAGTCATGAGAGAGTCTACACAGCAAAGAAGTCACATAAATGCCAGCATTGTGGGAAACTTTTTGCTTACAAGTCAATCCTAGTCATGCATCAGAGAGTCCACACGGGAGAGAAGCCATACAAATGCCAGCATTGTGGGAAAGGTTTTTCTTCAAAGTCAAACCTAGTGACACATCAGAGAGTCCACACAGGAGCGAAGCCATACAGATGCCAGCATTGTAGGAAATGTTTTTCTTTGAAGTCAATCCTAGTGAAACATCAGAGAGTCCACACAGGAGAGAAGCCATACAAATGCCAGCATTGTAGGAAATGTTTTTCTTGGAAGTCTGACCTAGTGACACATCAGAGAGTCCACACAGGAGAGAAACCATACAAATGCCAGCTTTGTGGGAAAGGTTTTTCTTGGAAGTCAGTCCTAGTGAATCATCAGAGAGACCACACTGGAGAGAAACCATACAAATGCCAGCTTTGTGGGAAATGTTTTTCTCAGAAGTCATACCTAGTGACACATCATAGAGTCCACACAGGAGAGAAGCCATACAAATGTCAGCATTGTGGGAAATATTTTTCTTGGAAGTCATACCTAGTGACACATCAGAGAGTCCACACAGGAGAGAAGCCATACAAATGCCAGCATTGTGGGAAA
>JACSCI010000269.1:0-24231 GCA_016801065.1 Sceloporus tristichus | reverse complement strand
TTCAATCTTCTGCCATGCAGGAATAGACATTCAAAGCACCCCCGAGAGATGGACATCCAGCCTCTGTTTAAAGACCTCCAAAGAAAGGGACTCCACCAAACTCTGAGGGAGTATATTCCACTGTTAAAGAGCTCTTACTCTCAGGAAGTTCCTCCTAAAGTTTAAGAGGAATCTCTTGTCCCTGTGGCTTTTATCCATTATTCCATTTTCTCTGGAGTAGCAGAAAGCAAGCCTGCTCCATCCTGAATATGACATCTCTTCAAATATTTGAACAGGGCTGTCATATCCACTCTTAACCTTCTCTTCTCCAAGCTAAACATACCCAGCTTCCTAAGTCATTCCTCAGAGAGCATGGTTTCCAGACCATTCACCCTTTTGGTTTCCCTCCTCTGGACATGCTCCAGCTTCTCAACATCTGTTTGAATTGTGGTGCCCAGAACTGGACACAGGATTATTGCAAGAGAGCCCTAACCAAAACAGAATAGAGTGGCACTATTACTTCAATTGATCTTGACACTATACTCCTATTGATACAGCCTAGGATCACATTGGCCTTTTTAGCCGCTGCATAACACTGTTGACATATGTTCAACTTGTGCTGTACTACGATTCCTAGTTCCCTTTCACACGTAATTTAATTGTCATAACAACTTCCTGCAGAATCGTGAAATTTCTAGTTTTAGGGAGGCACTATTATTCTCCACTTTGTAAGGTTTCTAAATATCCAATCCTAAACTGCCAATTCTGGAATGTTGTGGGATGCAAGTGCTATGCTTTTAGGGGAGTTTGGTACTTAGCTCAATAGAGCGAAATAGTTTTACTGGGACAATAGTGATCTCTGGACTCAGCCAATCTATAGCAGTTCCTGAATCAAACAGATCTTCAGTGGGATTTGAAATAGGTTTTTGTGTTTTATTTAGGGGGAAAGCAAAACACACAGACACATGCATATAAGTGTTCATGCACACACGCAAGAACTAGGTAACAAAGGTGGGCGTGGTGAATAGATGTGAGGCTTTGATAATGGTGATACATTATCTATCCAGATCTTTATTCCAATTGTTGAGGATTTGAAATAAGTAGAGGTCAGTAGTTCCCATGACAATTGGGGTTGGTGAGTGCATTGAGGTGTTTAGCCATGAAAACAAACAGAGTGTCTATCTGTAACTGGACTGACACCGAAGAATAGCAAGTCGGGGCTGATATTTATACTGAAATTGGTTTCTGCTTGGGAGCAGAAACTGTGGGTTCAGAAAGGTTTATATCACTTTAGAATATTTCCTTTGTGGGGGAAGAATGGTGTGAAACGAACTGAATGCAAAGGGTGTTGGATGCAAATACATCAGACAAAAGGGATTAGCTCACCACCTCTCAGATTCTTGTTGGCTCTGAATTTTGATCGCATTCACAAGCCAATGTACGCTACAATCTGAGGGTGATGCACCCAGATACAGCTCAAAAATATCATAGCAGAGTACGGAAGCAAATATCCAGATATAGGCATTGGCAATGCACTGACCACTTTTCACACTTAAAAGTAAGTCACAAACACAGTCGATTTAATTGAAATCCTTGGAGGTTCTCTATCTTGAGTTGCAAAATAATACAAATATTTGCAAGCTCTCCTCCAACTTCCATCAACTTTACTATCCCTTGTACACACAACTCTAATGCAATCCACACCAATCCTCATGTGAGCTGCATACTGTATTGGTTGTGAGTCATCTCCTGGTGCCAAACAGCATGAAGCATCCTCTACAGTTAGCTTGCATCATGCCTTGGGCTCTGACTCAGCAGTCTATGGCCGTCTCACAGGATATGATGCCACCTGTCAATCAAAGTATTTTTGCACATGTTTAATTAAATATTTTTTTTCAACAGTCCTTTGACTATCTTCTTCCACTGATTCCCTCAAGGCAGTCCCCATACTGTCTCTTCTTTGCTAGCTCCTATGAGTAAGAATGCAACCATTCAATGGATTTAGAGGCATAAGCAGCAGGGTCATGCTTGGGTTACTCACAGCAACTTTATTAATTTAATCTCTAAGAAGGAGGGATTAATGAGGGCTAAATCATGTGGTAACACCCTCCTCTGTTAAGTCTGATTTTCAGTCTCATCTGTAATTGTCCTTCTTTACAGAAAAACATTTGAGTCATGAGAGAGTCCACACAGGAAAGAGGTCACAAAAATGCCAGCATTGTGGGAAATGTTTTCCTTTCCAGTCAGTCCTTGTCATACATCAGAGAGTCCACACCGGGCAGAAGCCTTACAAATGCCAGCGTTGCTTGAAATGTTTTTCTTGGAAGTCAAACCTAGTGAAACATCAGAGAGTCCACACAGGAGAGAAGCCATACAAATGCCAGCGTTGTGTGAAATGTTTTTCCCGGAAGCCACACCTAATGATACATCAGAGAGTCCACACAGGAGAGAAGCCATACAAATGCCAGCGTTGTGGGAAAGGTTTTTCTTGGAAGTCAAACCTAGTGAAACATCAGAGAGTCCACACAGGAGAGAAGCCATACAAATGCCAGCGTTGTGGGAAAGGTTTTTCTCAGAAGTCATACCTAGTGAAACATCAGAGAGTCCACACAGGAGAGAAGCCATACAAATGCCAGCATTGTGGGAAAGGTTTTTCTCAGAAGTCAAGCCTAGAGACACATCAGAGAGTCCACACAGGAGAGAAGCCATACAAATGCCAGAATTGTGGGAAATGTTTTTCTTTGAAGGGAGCCTTAGTGAAACATCAGAGCGTCCACAGAGGAGAGAAGCCATACAAATGCCAGCATTGTGGGAAAGGTTTTTCTCAGAAGTCAAGCCTAGAGACACATCAGAGAGTCCACACAGAAGAGAAGCCATACAAATGCCAGCATTGTGGGAAAGGTTGTTCTCAGAAGTCAAGCCTAGAGACACATCAGAGAGTCCACACAGGAGAGAAGCCATACAAATGCCAGAATTGTGGGAAATGTTTTTCTTTGAAGGGAGCCTTAGTGAAACATCAGAGAGTCCACACAGGAGAGAAGCCATACAAATGTCAGCATTGTGGGAAATGTTTTTCTCAGAAGTCAAACTTAGTGAAACATCAGAGAGTCCACACAGGAGAGAAGCCATACAAATGCCAGAATTGTGGGAAATGTTTTTCTTTGAAGGGAGCCTTAGTGAAACATCAGAGAGTCCACACAGGAGAGAAGCCATACAAATGCCAGAATTGTGGGAAATGTTTTTCTTTGAAGGGAGCCTTAGTGAAACATCAGAGAGTCCACACAGGAGAGAAGCCATACAAATGTCAGCATTGTGGGAAATGTTTTTCTCAGAAGTCACACCTAGTGAAACATCAGAGAGTCCACAGAGGAGAGAAGCCACACAAATCCTAACATTATATTTGTCAATAACGAATACAAAAAATATATTTTCAATCCAGCAGTGCAAAGAAAAGGCCTTTGTGATCTTATTTGTAAAATTTGTCTGTCAATATGTCTCTATGTTTTCAAGTTGGATTTTGTTAAGTTTAGGTTTTAATTGCCAAAAGTATAGATAATTGCTTTGGGTTTTCAGTTTGGCTGGGGATTGTGGGTTGTGGTATAGGTTAGGCAGATGGGAGGTTGGGATTTGTTGCAGCTGGTTAGAATAGTTATGGGAATTATAGCTTTTGCAATGTGTGGGATTTTGGCTTAAGAAAGTTGGGGGCAGGTTTTAACAGAAAGGGCTAGATTCTGGGAATGGCAAAAGGGGGCCTTGTTACCTGTGGGGCATAGACTGTGGGAATTGGAGGTGGGGGCTAGGTTTGGAAGAGGGTCATGTTTTTGGTTTTAGGGGTTTTAATGTATTGTTTGGATTGGAGTGGTCAGTTCTGGCTTAAACACTGAATTTCTATGTGTTCTCAATAAAGTTCTTTATTGTTTCAACTCACTGGACTTTGATGCACAGAATTTCTGAATTTGCCCAAAAATGACCCTTTCTTCTCTCCTCAGTTCTCATCTCCATTCCCAGCCATAAGAACAGCACAGACCACAGACACAAACATACAGGATACACAGAGAGCGCTATATTTCCAAAGCAGAGCCTTCCTTTCCTGCCTTTCCCTCCTGAGTCCAGCACTGCACCTTGGCCTCCATCGCAGTCTCCTCAAAGGAAGAAAGGAGGGAAGGAAGGGGAGGCCACTGAACCCCGGTGCATACCTTCCTTTCCCACAAAGGCCGCCAGCGGAATAAGCAGCAGCATCTAGGACCTGGCAATCCCTGTGCATGCTGAGGAGGGGCCTTTGGGACTATATGCGCCTGCACAGTCTTAGCCCCAGAAGCCATTGCTGCCCTCACAGTCTGTTCTGAGGGAGGGAGGGAAGTGGGGAGAGCCCTTGTTCATTCAGAGGAATGGCTGGAGAGGAGTAGCCCCTCTTCTCCCCCCAAAGAAAGGCAAGGGTCCTGCAAGGCCTCCTCTCCCTCTTTCCTTCCCTGCCCCCTCCTTGGGGGATTCCTTGGGTCCTCGGTACTTGGGGAGTTATTATGAGACATGAAGGCCAGTGGGACCCTTGGAGAGAGGCATGGCCATGGAGGGGAGGGGGATCCAAAGGTAAAAAGGTCTTTGAGGAGCCCCCTCCCCTGTGGAAAGTGGGGCCGAGGAGAACCCCTCTCTTCTGATGCCTCATTTATGAAAGAGTTTTGTGCCAAATAGAAAGCATTGTACAGGATAGGATTCAATGGCATTTTCTCTGGAGTCCTGGGGAGGAGGCTCTGGGGGGGAGAGAAGAGCCAAAATCCTCTTGGCCAAAGCCAAAAGGAGGGAGACAGAGGGACCTCAAAACTCTGGCAATCCCCTGTCAACCTGGGAACTAGGCTTAGAGACCCACAGGATCCAGATTGGGCATCCTCCCTCACATACTTATCTTTTCCTTCACAACAGCCCTGCAGAGGAGGACCAACAGAGAGACCCACAGCCCCAGAAACATCCCCCCCCCCGGTTCTGGGAGCATACTGAAAGGGCTTTTGACCCCCTCGAAGAGATATTATTATTATTATTTATATTCCACCTTTTCTCACAGGAATCAAAGAGCATTACAGTAATAAAATAACATACAATTTAAGAAATACAATTAAAATTCAAAACCCCCAACCCTTCTCCCAATTATAAAAACATTAATCAACCCTTAAAAATCCTATTAAACAGCAAGAAAATTTAAAACTTTCATAACACAATACAGTAAAAAAGTTTTTTGGGGCAAGAAATGGGTCGTTTTCTGAAGGAGAGGTGGGAGGGCAGGAACGATATCCATCAATAGCAATTTCCATAACAGTAACGATGGCAAGGGTAAGGGTCAGGAAGAGGGGGAGGCAAGTCAATAGATCTAATCTGGTTTAGAAAGAGGTCCGTCTTAATAGCCTTCCTAAAAGCTTCCAAGGTATTAATAGGACGGATCTCATCCGGAGCTCATTCCAGAGTGAACCAACACCTTGTATCTTGCCCGGAAACTAATGGGCAGCCAGTGGAGGAACTTAAGAACCGGTGTAATGTGGGCAGTTCTAGAAGTGCCTGTAACCAACCTGGCTGCCATATTCTGTACCAATTGAAGTTTCTGAACTTGGCACAAGGATAGCTCCATGTAGAGTGTGTTACAGAAGTTGAGCGCATGTACTACTGTTCCAAGGTCTCCCTGCTCCCTGCCCCATGTCTCCGAATGATCTCACCCAGCAGCTTCATGTAAATGTTGAATAGCATTGGGGACAGAATCACGCTTTGAGGGATGCCCGACTTGAGCTCCCTCTTGGACAAACAACTGTCCCCAAGTGACAGGAATCTGCCGAAGATGTAGGACCTGAACCACTGGAAAGCAGTGCCCCAATTCCCAACTCTCCCATATGTTCCAGAAGGATACTGTGGTCAATGGTATTGAAGGCCGCTGAGAGGCCTTCAATAGCACCAGCAGGGTCAGACTTCCCCTTTTCAAAGAGCTGTCGATGCTCAGACGGAGGTCATCGACTAAGGTGACCATGGCCGTCTCAACTCTGTAACCCGTCCTAAATCCAGTTTGAAATGGATGTAGCAAAATCCATTTCTTCCAAGACTGCTTGGAGTTGAATGGCGACTTCCCTCTCTATTACCTTGCCTAAGAATATTAAGATCCAAACTGGCCTGTAATTGTTTCTGTCCAGAAGTCAAGGGGAAGGCTTTTTTAAGGAGTGGTTTAACCACCGTCTCTTTGAGGCAAGATGGAAGAGAGCCTTCCCTGAAAGATGCATTAGTTATATGTTTAGCAGCATCTTGATGGTATTTCCCCACTGGACAGCCAGGCAAGATGGGCAAGGATCGAGAGAGCAAGTCGTCTTTATCATACTCCCAAGGAGCTTGTCCCCATCCTCTGTACTAACAGACTCAAATTCACCCAGAAGAAGAGTATAGGCAGAGGCTCTGGATACCTCTCCTGTCGCCTCTGTCATAAGGCTGGCATCCAAATCTGCTCTCATCTGAGAGATTTTGTCCATGAAGTAGTTATTAAAAGCATCACAACAGGCTTTTATAGGTTCTAATAAAGAGTTCAGGGTTCTGGAAGCTATATATTAAATGGGACAGTGTTGAAAAATATGTAGTTTGGCAAATGGGTGATATAACCCAAGAAAAAGGTTTAGTTCACAGAGACTGGAAGAATCTTAAAGTAAAAGTTGAAAGAATAGATGTGTATATGCAGAACATGTTCACGTCTATAAACTTCGCTGTCAAACATACTGGTGATGACCGGATGACAGACAAGCGTCGGTGGGACCCCAAAAGCCATCAACCAACTGGAAAAGGAGATTCAACAGAGGGAAAAAGACTAAAGATTGTGATGAACTATCTAGAGAACGGGATGATTTTGATAAGGAACACTTTACGGTCTACAGAAGAAGATGTAAAGATTGCTCAATGCACTCAAGGAATGTGGTCCAGTGAAACAGGAGGAAGCAAAGACTTTTTACTAGATGAGGTGTTAAATCCACAGCCGGTAAAAAGAAACACGCGGTCAGTTACAAGGACTGATCCAGAGAAGACTCCTAAAAAGGACAGGGATATAATTGAGTTGATAGACTGGAAAACCAATATATTGTAGTTTGCCATTAGTATAAAGAAAACCATACTGGGAACGGGGCAAAGTAGTTGGAGATGATGTTCCATCAATAAGAGAAAAGGGTTAAAAGATTAAATATGTTTGATAACAACATTTAAAGATATAAAGTTGGGAAAAAATGTTATTTAAGTGTTATTAAAATATTAAAACCCAACAAGTGATAAGGGATATGGATATAATATGCTAAACGTATAAGAAAATGATGGTAAGTTGTTATAACAGGTAGAACTGATATTAGACATATGTTTAAAAGGGGAACATACAGGAAAATACCAAAGATATTTAAGTTGGAAATGGTTATTGATAAAACAAGTATATGAAATATATCACATGTGTAACATGATGTGTGTATAATGTTATATATAATGGGTAAGTATAATTGATAACTGGGAGTTCCTTGGACCATAGAACCGTTTGGTTCTGTGTCTCAATCAACCTATTAAAGGGGGGAGGCGTGTGACGGACTGACTTCCAAACCAGCCAATCAGAAGCCAGAGACTCTAAGCCAATCAGGTGCTGGCTGAGGAGTTTGAAGATTCCGCTTGGCAGTTGGGTGGAGTCAGTTAGGGTTTGCAATCCTGAGGGATGAAGCGGGAGTTCAGTGGGAGATAGTGATAGAGAGGATGGGAACGGCAGAGTCCAAGAGAGGAGTGGGTTCCCATAGTTCCTGAGGGATGGTTACTTAAGGAACTGCTTTGTCCAGAGAGGGACAGGATTAGTTCTGGAGAGTCTAGAAGAGTGACTCAGTGGAACCAGACTCAGGAAGAGGGCTTTGGGTTACCTAATATCTTGAGTGACAGTATAGCCTGCGTGGCGGAGTTATTATTATTATTATTATTAGAGTTAAAACCAGGCCTGTATATATGTAACAAAAGAAGACATAGGCGGGGTACAGACCGCCGCTTTGCGGCGGTCTGCTGCCGCCGCCAGTATGTCCACGGGGGAGCCGGAGCCTTCAGACGGCCCGACTCCCGCGCGGACCGAAAAAAGAAGCTCCAAAATGGAGCTTCTTTTCAAGTCGCGTTTGCGACGTAGCGAGGCGCCAGGGGCGCGCTCGCTACGTCACAAGCGGTGCGACACGTCTGGACGCTGTGCGTCCAGTACGTAAAGATGGCGGCGCCCATGTAGAAGGGGCGCCGCCATCTTGTACGGACGGAGTCCGTACTAGGCACAGGGGCGTCTAAAAGAGACGCCCCTTTTTTAAAATGGGACGTCCTCCGGACGTCCCAAAGGGCTGTTTAGAAAGTCCCAAAGTAACAACTCCATCTCAAGATATCTTTGCCTATTCTGTTTTAAAAATAAACTTATATCATTGTTTAACCAGCCTCTTGGTCTGTGTTTTAAAATCCATCCACACGACTGTCCTTCAAACACCCAAAGAAACGTCGGGTCAAAATAGAAGAGAGGATTGTGAATCGTTACATCATCTATTAGAGATTTAAATCTCATTCTAGGTCTTTTCCTGCCCAGATGGACTTTGAAGGTCCTTCTGCCGTTCTAAAAATTGTTTGTCATTAAGAAGGATAGGTATAGTCTGAAATGAAAATAGTCATTTAGGCGATACATTCATTTTAACTGCCGGGATCCTAACCAAGAGGAACAGGTTGAGTTTAGCCCATTTATTGAGACCTTGTTTGATATCACCCCATATTTTCTTGTAGTTGTTATTAAAGAGGTCTTGGTTTTTGGAGGTGAACTCAACACCTAGATATTTGACCCTTTTTCCTACTTTAAAGCCAGTCTTCTCTTGTAGATTTTCCTGATCGTTCTTTTGTTAAATTCATTGGTAACATTTTTGTCTTATCCCTGTTAATCCGGAAACCTGAATGCTGTCCCTATTCCTTTAATTTATAAAGCAGGGGATTAACACTTTCTATTGGGTCAGATAAGTATATCACCACGTCGTCTGTGTATAGTTTAAGTTTGTACTCTTCCTGTTTTATTTCCAGGCCTTTGGTCTTCTTATCTTCTTTAATGCTAGGACTCAGAGTCTCTAAAGGGGCCATAAATAACAAAGGTGAGAGGGGTATCTCTCATTACAGGTAACGCCTTCGCTTTCCCCCCATTAATAATAATTCTTGCTGTTTGTTTTCTATAGATTGCTTCTATCCAGATGATAAAGTTATCTCCTAGAACCATTTTTCTTAAGGTTTCCAGCATGAAGTTCCAATTAACTTCATCAAACGCCTTTTCGACCTCGAGAAAAATCATAGCTGCTTTTTAATCTATTTTCTTCTCATAGAAGTCTATAATATCTATTAAATTTCTCGTGTTGTTTCTAAGGTGCCTTTTTGGGAGGAAGCCCTTTTGGTCTCCGTTTATGACATTTTGTAGGGTTTTAAAAAATCTTTCTGCTAAGACCATTGCAAAGATTTTATAATCCTTGTTAAGGAGAGAAATCAGTCTGAAATGTTTCACCTCCAGCAGCTCCTTACTTTCTTTAGGAATCAGTACAATATCAGCTGTCTTCCGAGAGTCAGGCGTTTTTCTTTGTGAGGCTCTATTCAAGATTTCTACTAAGGGTTTAAGTAGCTCTTTCTGTAAGCTCTTGTAATAGATTGCGCTTAGGCCATCCGGCCCTGGCACTTTGGATGCCTTGGTTTTAATTATTGCTTCTAGCACTTCAGGAGCCGTTATTGGTTTATTAAGTTCGATTCTCTCTTCTTCATCAATCTTTACTACATCTTCTCTGTCCAAAGATTCTTGTATCCTTTTCTGGGAATTATATTCTTCATTGTATAGATTTGTGAAATATTTATGTAAACATTATTTCATATGATTTTGGTTGGAATAAATCTCATCCCCTTCTTTAACCCTTGAAAAGATTCGTTTCTCCTTTTCCTTTTTCAGTTCCCATGATAACCATTTGCCAGGTTTATTATCATTCTCAAAGTGTTTCTGTTTGATGTATCTTGATTTTTTCTCCTGGTCTTCTATTAGCCATGTGGATATTTCCTTTTAAATCTTCGTAATCTGTTGCTGAATCATTTTGTTTTGGGGGTTTTCTTTAAGTAATTGTTCCTTATCCTTTAACTTTTCCCGTAGTTCTTTCCAATTCTTTTCTCTATTTGTTTTCCTTTCGTAAGATGTATTCAAATAGAAACGCCTCATTAGCGCTTTTCTTGTGTCCCAGACGATCTCTGGGCTGACTTCTCCATTCAGATTTTCTTCAAAGAATTATTTAAGTGGGTTTGTTTTTGCTTCATCTAGAATATTTCCATCTTTTAACAAAGTCTCATTTAGTCTCCATATCAGTTCCTTAGGTTTATTCTTCAAAGGTAATAAAATTGGATTGTGATCCGATAGGATTTTTGGTAGGGTTTCTCCTGCTTCCACCATTGTGCTAATAGTTGGGGAAGTCAAGAACATATCTATTCTCAACCAGGATTGATGGATGTTTGAAAAGAACGTGAATCCCTTAGAAAGACCATACTTGATTCTCCAGTATCTTCGAATATGAAGGCTTCTTTTAATTCAAAGAAAGATTTCGGCAATTTCCCTTGCTTTAAGTATGTTTCGTTGCCTTTTTTTCTACCTATCTGGGGGTCTATCACCCCTTTCCAATCTCCCATCATTAAGGTCCTATCGCACATACGGTCTGGCATTTGTTTTTTCTATTTTCCAAAGAACAGGCCTTTATTTCCTAAGGGTACATAAACTCCCACCATTAGGACTCTTTGGCCTTGTAAAGTAACTTCTCCACCAACCAAGTATCCATTGGGGTCTGAGAATACCTCTTTAGATTCTCATTTATCCTTTACATATATCACTACACCTTTTTCCCTCTTTTTTGAGGCTGCTATGTATTCTTTCCCCAATTTGGCGTTTTTCAACAATCTTATATCCTCTTTCTTTATATGGATTTCCTGAAGGCAAATGACATCAAGTCTCTGTTTCCCTCAATAATGGAAAAGTTTACCTTGTCTTTTTTGGGCTGTTAATTCCTTTAACATTCGATGATAGGATGTCCGTCTTTTCCCGTTTCATCGTCATGTTCTCCATCTATATCGTCCTCTCTTGTGTTTGGATCTGGTTTCCAAAGCAAATCTCCTTCTTCTGTTTCTTCTTCTTAGCTCTCTTCCTCCTTATCCTCTTCTCCTTTTCTGAGGTTGTTTCTTTCTTCTTTCTGACTGTCCCCTTTATTAAGTTCTTTTTCATTCTCATATAGAAAATGTCTTTCTTTTTGTACCGAGTTGATTTGGTATCTTTTTTTCTTGAATTTAAAAGATAGTCCCTGAGTTAGTTCCCATTTGTAGTAGATTCCATTGCTGCGCAAAACCTTAGTCAGTGGTCCATATTCCTTCCTCTTCCTTAACAGTTTCCCAGAGATATCTTTAAACAATAAAATTTCATTTTATTCCATTTTGAATATTGTATGAAAGTGTTGTTGGAGAATTGCTTCTTTCATTTGAGTCCTAACAAAATAAATCACGATATCTCTGGGCAGTCTCTTCTGTTTTGTGACCCAGGAGCTTACGCTAAACATCTTGTCCACCTCAAGGAGAAAGGTTTTGTTATCTAGGTCCATAAATTCAGCCAAGGCCAGTATTATCCTTTTATATAGATCCTTCTGTTCGGGAAAACCTCTTATTCTAAGACATCTCTCCCTAAATCTTTGCTCTAATTTATTTATTTCTGCTGTATCTTCAGTATGTTCTTTTGTTAATCTCTCTATCTCTTTTCCCAATATTTTAATTTCTTCCTCCAGGAATGTCACTCTTTCCCTGGTTTGTCTTAATTCTGATGTTATCTTTTCCAGAGAATATTTATGTTAAGCAACAGGGTGGACATTAAACCAACAGAATACCCAGACTTTCCCTAGTCTTTAAGCTGAGGCAAATACATTTGATGTGGTCCATCTTACAGATAGGTATCCTGGCCAAAGCAAGATTGTCTTCATGGACCAAAGCGACATCCCCTTACCTGCTCACTGACGGAGAACCCAGCTGGTATGGCCCGATCCCAGGTGGCTGAGCTATCTTCACCCAAACAGGTCTGCATGAAACAAGCCAGGTCAGCCTCTTGGTCCAGTAGGAGATCATGGACTATGTGTGTTTTATTTTTGACTGACCTGGCATTACACAAGAGCAGGGAAAGGTCCTGTGGTTGGTTTGGTATGCTCTCCAGCTCTTTTGGGAGAGCAGGGTGAATGGAAGGGGAGAGTGATATTTGTCAGGGTCCTAATTGCAGCCCCTCTTGCAACACAAAAGGCAGCACTTTGAAAAAGGAACAGCTTGTATTGAAGAAGATACATGCAATAGAAGTGACTTTTTTTCAGGAATGAAAGAAAGTATAAACATATCACTTTTATAACCATATCAATGAATCCCACCCCATTAACCAATAAAGCTAATCAATTGGATAGCCCTTTCCTGCGCAGTGTCTTCCCATCCAGGATTCTGCCAGGTTTTCTTTATCTCAACCAATGCACCTGAGGCCTTGGACCACAGAACTCAGTGACACAACAGTTTTAATTAATGTTATAGCTTAACACACACACACACACACACACACACACACACACACAATATGAAACCCCATCAATCCCAATCTAATATGATACCATATGAAAATATAAACATAAACCCATGACAACATAATACAGTATAACAATACCAATAACTCTCTGTGTTCCCCCTCCTTTTACAGACAGTTTTTTAAACCTCTGTTAGAAGGATGATTCCCATACATTCCAATCCTAGCAAACGATCACATTCTTTAGACATGACCTCCCTACCTCTTTCTAGTATCTTCTATTAAAGCACATATTAAAACATATTATTTTAACCCACCATAAATCCCATCTACTTTAACTCTAATTTAAACCTAAACCTATAACCCTTATGGCATGAATCCCTAAATGAATAAATGCACGAATAAAGGGATTCATGACATATTGTGACTTCAGGTTGGTGCTTCTTACCTGCAGCAATGAGACGGGACCATTGTGAATTTAGGCTAATGCTGCTTACCTGAAGGTTTGAGACATGGCTGGTTTTTCTTGCCTGAAACATTGAGACTGGCCCATTTTGACTTCAGGCTGATGCTCTTTGCCTGAAAGACTGAGACTGGCCCATTGTGACTTTATGCTGATGTTACTTGCCTGAAAGATTGAGACGGGAGAATTGTCACTTCAGACTGGTGCTGTGTACCTGAAGGATTGAGACTGGTCCATTGCGTGTCATAACTAGTGTATAAGAGTTCTGTCATAAAGGGTAAAAATATTAGGGTATGGTTATTAAAGTAGGCGTTATAGTTGTCGTTCATAGTAGGTAGTGTAGAGTGATGGGTTATAGAAAGCACGTAATGGAAAATGATAGAAGGACAGATGGAGAGGCTTTTAGATGAAGGAGGGCGTTTGGAGAGGGGGATGGTATTGCAGCTGTAGATGGTTCTCAAGGAGGAGTGAAGCTGGCCTGGGAACACTGCCCTTCAAGGTGAGGCTGTCTGGGAGAAGGGAAGGGGAAGTATACACAACCTTGGTATCTATGAAGCCTCTGCTTGTGTTGCTTTAGCTTGGGAATTGGGGGCTGGCTCAGGGAGGGGTTGAGTGGGTTAAGAAGGGAGCAAGTGCCTTTGGACTTCAGACTTTGCAAAAGGGTGTTAATGGATGTTTCTGCCTGGATTCATCAATAAAGCTTCTTTTGTTTCAAATGAGTTTGATTTTTTGAGCACAGGACTGACTGTAATAATATAATAATAATAATTTGTTTTATTTATATACCGCTATTCCAAAGATCATAGCGGTGAACAGCAAGTAAGCTAATTAGCAAGTAAGCTAATTTGCCCCCAACAGTCTGGGTACTCATTTTAGCGACCTCGGAAGGATGCAAGCCTGAGTCGAGCTTGGGCCCTTTTGCTGGTCTTGAACTCGCAACCTTGTGATCTTGAGTGAATGGCTGCAGTACAGGCATTTAACCACTGCGCCACCAGGGCTCATATTGCAACTTCAGGCTGATGGCCCTTGCCTGAGAGATTGAGACTGTCCCATTGTGACAGTTAGTCTGACATCAGTACTAGGAAAGATTCTGGAGCAGATCATTAAACAGAGAGTCTGTGAACATCTAGAAGGCAATGCCATAATCACAAAAAGTCAACATGGGTTTCAGAGAAACAAGTCATGCCAGACAAACCTGATCTCTTTCTTTGATAAAATCACCAGCTTGGTAGATGAAGGGAATGCTGTGGATATAGTATATCTTGATTTCACTAAGGCCTTTGACAAAGTTTCCCATGACATTCTTGCAAACAAGCTTGTAAAATGTGGGCTAGACAAAGGAACTGTTACATGGATCTGTAATTGGTTGACCGGCCGAACCCAAAGGGTGCTCAACAATGGCTCCTTTTCATCCTGGAGAGAAGTGACCATTGGGGTCCCACAGGGCTCTGTCCTGGGCCCAGTGCTATTCAACATCTTTATCAATGACCTGGATGACAGAATTGGAAGCATAATTATCAAATTTGCAGATGATACCAAATTAGGGGGAATAGCTAATACCCCAGAGGACAGGATCAAGATTCAAAATGACCTGAATAGACTAGAAAGCTGGGCCAAAGCTAACAAAATGAAATTCAACACAGAGAAATGTAAGGTATTGCACTTAGGGCGGAAAAATAAAATGCACAGATATAGGATGGGTGACACCTGGCTGAATGAAACTACGTGTGAAAGGGATCTAGGAGTCCAAGTAGACCACAAGTTGAACATGAGTGAACAGTGTGATGCGGCAGCTAAAAAGGCCAATGCTATTTTAGGCTGCATCAATAGAAGTATAGTGTCTAGATCAAGAGAAGTAATAGTGCCACTGTATTCTGCTCTGGTCAGGCCCCACCTAGAATATTGTGTCCAGTTCTGGGCGCCACAATTCAGAAAGGACATTGAGAAACTGGAGCGTGTCCAAAGGAGGGCGACAAAAATGGTGAAGGGTCTGGAAACCATGCCCTATGAGGAACGACTTAGGGAGCTGGGGATGTTTAGCCTGGAGAAAAGAAGGTTAAGAGGTGATATGATCGCCCTGTTTAAATATTTGAAGGGATGTCATATTGAAGAGGGAGCAAGCTTGTTTTCTGCTGCTCCAGAGAACAGGACCCGGAACAATGGATGCAAGCTGCAGGAAAAGAGATTCCACCTGAACATTAGGAGGAACTTCCTGACAGTAAGGGCTGTTCGACAGTGGAATGCACTCCTTCCTCGGAGGGTGATAGAGTCTCCTTCCTTGGAGGTCTTTAAACAGAGGCTGGATGGCCATCTGTCAGGGATGCTTTGATTTGGATTTCCTGCATGGCAGGGGGTTGGACTGGATGGCCCTAGTGGTCTCTTCCAACTCTACGATTCTATGATTCTATGATTCTATGATTATGTATACAAAGAACAATTACAATACACAAATCAGCTTCAATTTATCTAGTCTGAATAACATACTGATGTAATGCAGAATAATATCTAAACAATGATAATGTAAAAACTAATTTCAGTTTATTACTATGAATAACCTACTAATGTAGTAATACAGAATGACTTCTACAAAAAATAATATAAACAGGGGCAATTGTGAGTACAGAGGTACACAAAGGCTTCAGTACAATGACAATTCATTTAATTAAGAATGGGCTACAACAAAACAAAAAAGGAAGAATTACAAGACACAAACTCCCTCCAATATATCTGCTTTAGGTGACATGCTAAAATAGATGATATGAAACTAAATAAAGTGCTGTTATCCCTGTCTTTGAGAATTGATGGAGGACGTTTCAAGACAAGAGGTCTTCCTCAGCCACAATGGAGCAGGCTGTTATCTATCGTTCTTCCTCCTTCAAGAAATGTGCCAGATAAGTATTTTGCAACTGATCTTCCTCTGCTTTCCTGCATGAAACCTGTCCTGGTTTTGGGATCTTCTGGAGAGGCCCTGGTTGCTGTCCCAGGAAACTCTCAGGTGCATTTGGGGGGAAGGCAGGAGAGGGCTGCTTGGGGGCTGCTCTCAGGATTGGGAACACCTTCTTAGTCTTGCAATTTTTATTAATATTCTGCCCCCCCCCCCGATTTGGGACACAAGGCAGATTCTGACGAACCGTTGTTTTTGTTGTGTGTCTTGAAGTGGTTTCTGACTTATGGCGACACTATCCTGGGTTGTTCTTGGCAAGATCTGTTCAGAGGAGCTTTGCCATTGCCTTCCCTTGAGGCTGAGAGAGTGCGACTTCCCCAAGGTCACCCAGAAGGTTTCTTTTTTAAATATTTATTGTATTAAAATACATATAACTTATAACAAACAAATGAACAACATTTAAATTACCATAAATACATAGGAATGCCATATATACATATAATTCTAAATGCAAAATACATTAGAATAAACTTCCAAACCTAAAGTGACATCTAGCTCCTTTCGTTAAATAATCCTCTTTTCTCTCTGGCTAATTAGTCTTTACATCTTTTCTTGTTCTCAAGTCAATTTAGACTCATGGCGACTCTATGGATGAGAGTCCATAATTCTCTATTTGTCTTCATACTTAACCTATACCAGTTTTATTTTGAACTGGAATTATTCCCTCCCCTTTTCAATGTAAATCCTTTGTACATATTCCCCCAGATATTACCATTTCTTTCCACAATACATAATAATCTTCATTACAAATTTGACTTTTATATAATCTTTATTATTTTCTGAGTCATAAAAATAGAAACAAATGATACAAATCCAGTATCCATAACATCACTGTCACAAATCTTTCTGTTTTCTTGGACCACTTTCTGCTTTCTGTCTTCTTGGCCTTTCAAAGAGCTCACTTTCATAATATTATAACCGAACCCTGCTTTTAAACACAAATTTTATGCACAACTCTAAAACGTATGAACACAATATATCCCAATTGCTTATTGATAATATCAGTTTCCATTTATGTTCTTGTCTATTGTCAAAATACCGTATGCATAACTTTGCAGTATTCAATTCCTTCTTTATCATGCTTTACTTTAAGCAGGAGACTCAAACTTTCTTCTACTGACCTATAATTAATCAGAGAATAAAGATACACATTTAAACAAATGTTTGAAGAACAAACTTTGTAGGTTCAATTCCAGTTAATTCAGACCTCAATGAGCTTCAGATTTAAGTTCCATTCTTTTCCCATTCCTCTTCTCTTTTTCCATATCCTAATTCTGAGCCCTAAAAGAGAGTTTGTCCCGTTCCCTGTAATCATTAACTCTCTGCATCCAATTTTCCCGTTTTGGAGTCTCATCTGACTTCCATAACTTTGCTATTTCAATTCTAGCTGCTGTTACAAGATATAATATAATCCTCCAATATTGTCTTTCGTCCCGAGAGCTTAAAATCGAAGTTATATTGAGTAAGCACAATTTAGGGCTCATTGGGAATTTTATTCCCAATATCTGCTGTATTTAGTCATGTACTTCCTTCCAAAATGTCTGATTTCCCTGCAATGCCACCATATATGATAGATGTTTCCCTTTTCACAATCACACCCCCAACAATTAATTCCCCTTTGCTAATTTATAAGGTTTTTAGCTTCAATGGGGTGTAATATCACCTGTTCATTATTTTCATGTGATTCTCTTTTAGATCCTGCGCTACTGTAAATGTATTTGTTCTATTCCAGGCGTTTTGCCATTCTTCCATTTCCATTTTGCATCCCATATCCTGCGCCCATTTCCCCATATACTCTTTTACAGTCTCCTGTTCCATATTCCTGCTCAACAGTAGTTTGTGTCATTTGGATATCTTTTTCTTATCAGGTTGCCAGAACAAATCATCCAATCCGTTTAGTCTACCTTCGATCCCTATTGTTTTGTTGTCTACCAGAAATCTTTGTTTTAGCTGGTAGGAATTAAACCACTGTCTATTATGTCCATCCTTGTTAATATCTTCCCTAGATCTTATCGACCAATTCCTTGATTGATCCTTCTTAAGCCAATGTTTGTAAGTGAGCCAATTACTGATGCTTATCCATCTACCGAAGAGTGCCTTCTGGGCAAATGTCCGAAGTGGTAACTTAAAATAAAACGTCTTTTTAATCTTGTTCCAAGTGAGTAGTAAAGATTTCCTCATTGGATGATTATTGAAATCTTTATTCATCCCCAACTTCTCATAACATAAGAAGGCCTGCCAACCAAATCTTAACTGCACATCCTCTAGATCAAGCATTTCTTTGTCCTCTAATTTAATCCAGTTTTGGATCCAAATTAGATTACATGCCCAGTAATATAATCTGAAGTCTGGGAGCGAATAGCCCTCTCTCTCTGAAGCATCTTTGAGCTCCTCCCATTTAATCCAAGGTTTGTGTCTTTTCCATATGGATTTTTTTTAGCTCGGCTTCCCAACCTTTAAATATCTTATCCTTAATCTCTATTGGCAAATTTTGTAGCAGAAACATAATGTTCTGTAGAAGTGCCATTTTGATTACAGCAATTCTGCCTAGTAGTGAAAGATTTAACCAGCTCCATCTCCTTAAATTTTCTCTTATGTCTTTCCATTCCCCTAAATAATTATTGTCTTTAGAGATCCAAATTCCTAAGCGCCTCAGTTTCTTTCCTACTTGGAAGCCCGGTTTCCTCTTTCATTCCTCTACCTCTTCTCCAGTCATATTTTTAGTTATCAACACTGTATTGTCTTTATTGATTTTCAGTCCTGTGAATCTGCCGAATTTGTTTAGCTCCTGTAGCAGCGGTTCTCTGCCCCAATTTGGGTCCTCCAAAACTGTTACCACGTCATCCGCAAACGCTCTTACCTTCGTTTCCTTTCCTGTTAATCCCTTTTATATTTGGATTACCTTTAACAGAGGAAATCAAAATGTGCATCACTTCTAAGAATAAGAGCGGTGATATTGGGCATCCTTGCCTTGTGCCCTTATTGATCACACATCCTTGGGATCTTTCTCCATTGATAATTAAGCTCTTTGCCGGTTATATATTTGCCTTATTGTCTCCCATTTCCATACTTTTTACCACGTCTATCAAAAAATCCCATCTCACGCCATCGAAGGCTTTCTCCGTGTCAATAGCAATGATGGCACATTTTTTCTCATTATTTACCTGGTAAAATTCTTTTTTTTTAATTACTTTATTATGAGATTAAAAAACAATATACATACATTTTATACAGTTCATTATATGGTTGCATACAGTACACATGATATAACATACATATATACATGCATACATACATAGCTTGTTACAATATACTAACCCTTAACCTAAACCCTGACAAACAAACATAAACAACTAAACATTCAAGACAATTTATAATCGTTCTGATATTGATCCTAATCTTTTTGCCCGGTAAAAACCCGTTTTGCTCCTTCCCAATTGTCGAATTCAAAATTCCCTTCAGTCTGCTGGCAAGTATTTGTGTGAATCTCTTATAATCAGTGTTCAGCAAACTTATTGGTTTATAATTAGTCATTAACAAGCTGTCCTTTCCTTCTTTAGGAATTAAAGTGATACTCGCTAGCTCCCATGAGTCTGGAATCCCCTCTGCATTAATAGGATTAAACCATTTATATAGTGGATCCACTAGTTCCCCTTGAAATATTTTATCATATCTAGCTGTAAATCCATCCACTCCAGGGGATTTCCCCTCTTTATCATCTTCTTATCTTCCCTCCGTCTATGGGGCCTGAAAAGGGAGGGGGCTTCCTTTCCTGGGGAGGGCATGGCCTAGATCTTCCCTGTCTATGGGGCTTCAAAAGAAGGCTCCAGGGCAGAGGAGAATGTGGCCCAATAGAGGGACCCTAACGTTTCCCCAAATGAGCACATTCTCCGTCTCTCTGTCCAGAGGCAGAGCCCTCTTTCGCAAAATGGCTGCTGAGGGTCTCCTATCCAAATGCCCCCTGTCTTTCAGCAGCCCCCTTTATGCCATCTCTTCCCTTGGCACTTTCCTTCTTTCCTTCCTTTAACCTCCATCCCTTCAAGGAAGGGGACTTTCAGACAAAGAACTAACAATGGCTTCCATGTCCTTTCTGCATGTTCCCAGAGGAGGATGACTGATCTTTGCAGGGTTGTTGTGAAGGGTTCCTGTGAAAGCAGCAATGGCTTCAGGGCCTGAGACTGAGCATGTGCACATGCTCCAAAGGCCCCTCCTCAACATGCGCAGGGATTGCCAGGGCCTTGCTGCTGCTGAGGCTTATTCCGTTGGGAGCCTTTGCGGAAAGGGAAGAAGTGCACCCTTCCTTCCTTCCTCTCATTCTTCCTTCCTTCCTTTGAGGAGACTTGGAGGATGTCAGAATGGAGCCCAAGAAGGAGCTGGACTCAGGAGGGAAAAGGAAGGAAGAAAGGCTCTGCTTTGTACATATAGCTCTGTCAGTTTGGTATGTGTTTGTGTGTGTTTGCCTCTGTTCTTCTTATGGCTGGGAATGGAGCTGAGAGAATAAAGTGCATTTTGTGCAAATCTTCTGTGCATCAAAGAGTCCAACACATTGAAACAACAAATAACTTTATTGAGAACACATTATCAGAAATTCAATGTTTAAACCAGAACTGTCCTCCCCAAGACAAAGAATACATTGAAACCCCAACACCTAAACCTCCACCTTCTACCAAACATAGCCCCCACCCTCAGTTCCCACAGTCTATGCCCCAAAGGGAACAAGGCCCCCTTTGCCATTCCCAGAAACTAGCCCCTTTCTGTTAACACCTGCCCTCATCTTTCTTCAGACAACATCCCACACTTTCCAAAAGCTATCATTCCCATAACTATTCTAGCCAGTTGTAAAAAAATCCCAGCACCCCCCATCTAGCTGACCTATACCATGACCCATAATCCCCAGCCAAGCTTATAACCTGAAGCAATTATCTATACTAATAGCAATTAAACTTAATAAACTATAACTTTAAAACATAAACAGACATATAGACAGACAAACGTAACACACAAAATCACAAGGGCCTTTTCTTTGCACCATTGCATTGAAAATATACTTTTTGTATTTCTTATTGACAAAAACAATGTTAGTTTACTGCTGAGATTTGAGTGGCTTCTCTCCTGGGTGGACTCTCTGATGTTTCACTAGGCTTAACCGCCAAGAAAAACATTTCCCACAATGCTGGCATTTGTGTGGCTTCTCTCCTGTGTGGATTCTCAAATGTATCACTAGGTGTGACTTTGAAGAAAAACATTTCCCACAATGCTGGCATTTGTATGGCTTCTCTCCTGTGTGGAATCTCTGATGGATCACTAAGATTGACTTCTGAGAGAAAGATTTCCCACAATGCTGGCATTTGTATGGCTTCTCTCCTGTGTGGACTCTCTGGTGTCTCACTAAGTGTCCCTTCAAAGAAAAACAGTTCCCACAATGCTGGCATTTGTATGGCTTCTCTCCTGTGTGGACTCTCTGATGTGTCACTAGGCTTGACTTCTCAGAGAGACATTTCCCACAATGCTGGCATTTGTATGGCTTCTCTCCTGTGTGGACTCTCTGATGTATCACTAGGTGTGACTTTGAAGAAAAACCTTTCCTACAATGCTGGCATTCGTATGGTTTCTCTCCAATGTGGACTCTCTGATGCTTGAATAAGACTGACTTGCAAGCAACATTTTTTCCACAGTGCTGGCATTTATGTAACTTCTTTCTTGTGTGGACTCTCTCATGACTTACAAGTTCTGTAAAGAAGGACAAGGACAAATAAGACTGAAAATCAGAGTTAAGAGAGGAGGGTGTTACCCCCAGATTTAGCCCCCATTTACCCTTCCCTATTTGACATTAAATTAATAAAGTTGGTGTAAGTGACCCGAGCATGATCCTGTTGCAGATACCCTAAATCCATGGAACGGCTGTATCCTTACTCATAGGAGCTAGCAAAGAAGAGACCGTATGGGGACTGCCTTGAGGGAATCAGTGGAAGCAGATAGTCAATGGACTGTTGAAAAAATATTCCATTAACCATGTGCAAAAATACTTTGATTCACAGATGGCATCATATCCTGTGAGACTGCCATAGAGTCCTGAATCAGAGCCCAAGGCATGATGGAAGCTAACTGCAGAGGTCACTTCATGCTGTTTGGCACCTGGAGATGACTCACAACCAATACAGTATACAGTTCACATGCGGATTGGTGTGGATTAGATTGGAGTTGTGTGTGCAAGAGATGGGAAGTTGATGGAAGTCAGAGAGCTTGCAAATATTTGTATTATTTTGCAACTCAGGATAGAGAACCTCCAAGGACTTGGGTGAAATCAACTGTGTCTGTGAGTTACTTTTAAGTGTGGACAGTAGTCAGTGCATTGCAAAAACCTATATCTGCTATGTTATTGTTGAGCTGCATCTAGAAGTGTTGCTTTCAGATCACGCTGTACATTGGCTTATGAACAGGACTGGAATTCAGAGCCAAGAAGAACCTGAGAGCCAGTGTGCTCATCCCTTTTGTCTGAGGTATTTGCATCAAGCATCCATTGCATTCAATTTGGATTCAGACCATTCTTTCCCCTCCCAGGAAACATACTAAAGTGATTTAAACCATTTTGAACCCTCAGTCTCTGTCCGTAAGCAACAATTTCAGTATAAATGTCCACCCCGATATTTACTGTTCTTTGGCGTCAGTCCCGTTGCAGAGAGACACTCTGTTGGTTTACATGGCTAAGTGTCTCAATATACTCAACAAACCCACTTTCCGTTCCCTTGCAGGACTCTCAGCAATTGGAATGAAGAACATTCTAGGAAATGTATTACCATTAGTATAGCTTTACATTATTCACCAATCCCACCTTTGTTACTTGCCTCTTGTGTGTATGTACGAAGGCTTGTCTGTGCGCATGCATGCATGTATTTTGCTTTTTCCTTAAATAAAACATTAAAACCCATTTGAAATGCCTCTGGAGTTATGTGAGATTGCGTGCCTGGTATAGTTGGGCTGATCTCCGAGGTCACTGTTGCCTGAACAAAATTATGTCTCTTCTTTGGGCTAAGTATTAAATCCCCCCCCCCCAAAGCATAGCACTTGCAAGTGTCCTCCCCAGACTCCAGCGTTTTGGGTAAGAAAGGTCCTTTGGAACCAAAAAGGCAGCTAAGCAAGCTCTGGTTGAAAAATAAAAGTGCCTTTTCTCTAATTGTGTCCTCCTTTCGTTCCTTCCTAAATATTACTCATAATTGCTAAATAAAACCACTTAATATGTCTGAAAACAAGGACCTGAGCCGGTTCTCATTAGTTCACTGAAACCAGTTCTGAAAATCTGTCAGAACTGCCTCCCAATCCCCAAGGCCCCTCTCCTGGCCCTTCCCAGGGGTCCCTTCCTCTCCGCACAGAGCTAGGCAATCCTGGCTTGGCTCCTGCCTTCCCCTCCTGGATCCCAGAGGCCTGATCCCCTTCACTTTCTCCCTCTGCTCTCTAACCTTCCTTCTTGCCCATCAAGCATCTCATTTTCAGCATCTCTTCCCTGCCTTTCAATTTTTCACTTTCTGTCCGTCTCTTTATCACAGACACATACCCACAGAGTGTGATGCATAAAAGGGACACTTACGAAATGATTTGTGCTTTCTTTATTAACTTTCTCTTTGCCATAAATTAGGTATCCATGCCACCCAAATCTTAAGTGTTCACCCTCTAGACATAACAACTGTTCATTCTCTAACATAAACCATTCTCTAATCCAAACTAAACAACAAGCAGCATAATAAAGTCCTCCTCTACTTTTGTAATCACAAAGTATTTTCATCTTTATCCTGGCTCTTTTTAAATTCCAAATAAATGTTGAGATTTCCTTTTGCCATAGATTCAAAGGTTTTTCATTCTGGATGATGGGTATCGCTTGGAACAGAGACAGCATTTCAGGAAGGAAACTCATTTGGATCAGTGATATTGTTCCTAATAGCGATAAGTGTAATTTCCCCCATTTTTCTAGGTCTTTTCTGATTTCCTTCCATGTGTCTCATAGTTATTCTGAAATGGATATGAGTTTTTATTTGTTAAATTGATTCCTAGATATTTAACTTTCTTTCCCACTTTACATCGACTAATTTCTTCCAGGATTTGTTCTTCTTTTTCCCCATATATTTTGTTATTAATGTTGTTTTGTCTCTGTTTACTTTTAGTCCTGAAACATATTCCAATTCCACTATTACATCCATCAATTGTCTTGTGCTCCTTTCTGGGTTCTCCAGGGAATACAAATGTTGTCTGCAAAGACTCTCA
>JACSCI010000268.1:0-40352 GCA_016801065.1 Sceloporus tristichus | reverse complement strand
AATGTCCTCCATTTTGATCATGCCTAAGAAACATGCATTTCTATTAAGACTTTTAAAAAAGCATCCTTTTTTTTGCCTGTCCTCCATTTTTACAAAATATGTCCTACATTTGAACATTTTGTCCTACTTTTGTCCTACATTTGTCCCAGTTTCGAGGTCCAGAATTATGGCAACCCTAGCCTCCTGGGAAGGGCAATATCCTGCTTCCTTCTTTCCTCTCCTCTCCCCACTTTTGAGTTGATGGGGACCAAACTGAATGGTACTCAGGAACTGAAGTGAGCTGAGAAGGGGGAAATGGAAGGATGAGAGAGCAACCAGGACATTTTTAAAAGCCCCTGAAAAAGTGGAGTGACAGAGGATTAACCAGGACTGTCTCTGCTAAATTGGGAGCGTATGTTCTCCGTTTGCTTTCATGAACTGGCCCATCACTGACACAGATGAAACTAATAGTCAAGAACCAATACTCACCAAAGAGTTCTTGTACTTCTGCCTCCTCTTTCTCTTGGAGCCCATCTCCCTCCGCTTGGCCTCTGTGTCGGCCATCAGGTGGGCAGGGGTCTTGGTGGTCTTGCACTTGGGTCACTTCCAGCAAAAGGTGCCCCAAACCTGTGTCCAAGGGGGGCAAGATGAAGTTCCTGAGAAAAGAGACCAGAGATTCAAAAAAGGACGCAAATTGGATCTCCTATAAAGAATCAATGCAAATAGATAGAACTGGTTATAGAATAAAGATACAAGAAGATCCTAATGATCAGAGTAATGATCTTTCATGGTTCTTTGACAGACAATTAAGAGAGCTCTTCCTAATGAATAAAACCAATACGGTATTTGCAAATCAGACTCTGATCTAGAACAGGAAATAATGTTGAATAAAGATGCCTTGTTAGCAATACTTTATAACTGTATTCTTAAAATCTTTACAGAAGAGGAAGTTATT
Source organism: Sceloporus tristichus (assembly GCA_016801065.1). NCBI lineage: Eukaryota > Metazoa > Chordata > Lepidosauria > Squamata > Phrynosomatidae > Sceloporus > Sceloporus tristichus. The sequence goes on along the minus strand of JACSCI010000268.1, from coordinate 39,418 downwards.
AAAGAAAATATGATCAGATGGTCTCAAAACTTTGGTTTTGCAATTGAATTAGACCATTGGGAGTACACTTGGAAAAAAGACTGAACGCTACTTTTTGGGGGGGCAATCCTCCTCTTAGAAGCCAAAGCTCAATGTTTGTGAAGAAGAAGAAAAAAGCTTGTCTTAAAACTATCCTCCCCATTTCTGATCCCTTTTAAAACCATGATCCCCAGAAGGAGCAGAGCTGTGTAATAAGAAAACCCTCTCAGAAAAGAGACACAAAAGACACACAAAGACACACTTCCTTCCTTTTGGCCCAAGGAGCCTGGCCTCCTTCTGACTCTGGAGCCTCAGGAGAGAAAGAGAGGCTTCTGCTCAACTGAGGCCTCAGAGAAGGTTCCAGAACATTATTCCCAACAGTCACAAGCAGACAATAAAATGGCTGCCAAAACACAAAATGGCTGCCAATGGCTCAGCACTTGGCAGTTGGCAGTTTGAGGCCTTCAGGGAGCCCAAAATGGAGGTTGAAAGGGCCCCAAAGTTGGAAGGGTCCTCAAACAGGATTTCCAAACCTTAACAACACCTAAAATGCCAAACCAAAAGAACATTCCCAGAGTTGCATAGCACTGAGCCATGGCCATAACAGTGGTGCAAAGCAAGAATGCCCAGAGATGGTGGCATTAATGATGATTACAGTCTGGCGGCAGCTCCATCCCCCCCCCCACAAGCCTGATACAGTGGTCCCCCGGGTTACGAAATTAATTCGTTCCGCTGCCTCTTTCGTAACCCGAAAGGCTTTCGCAAGCCGAATTGCCATAGGCGCTAATGGGGAAAAGCCGCGATTTCGTGCGAAATAGCGCCGAAAAGCACCAAAAGTTTTTTCGTAACCCGAAAAAACTTTCGTAACGCGGAACAGTTTTTTTAATAGGATTTTTTTCGTAACCCGGAAATTTCGTAAGGCGGCGCATTCGTATCCCGGGGTACCACTGTAATATCATCATCATCAACATCATTGCTACAGCCTGAGAGCCACCATTAAAAGTATTGGAATCCCTTTTGGGGAGTCCCACTCTCCCACCTTCAGAGAGAGTGGCTCATGCCTAGAAGGACTGCTGGGCCTCCTTCCTCCCCACCTTAATGGCAGTGGCCAAAGGAAAGCAGCAGCAGCAGACCCAAGCCAGGCCCAGCCAGACCTCAGAGCAGCAGTGAAGCCTAGTGGTTCCAGGCCTTGTCTCTCTGCTCCTTCCTCTCTCTCCTTCCTTCCTCCTTTAATGTCTGTCTGTCTCCTTCTCCCTCTAAAACTCTGCTGCTCTCTCCTCATTCTCTCTTCCGCACACAGAGCTAAATATAGAAGCTGAAGTTCCGCCTCTTCTTGAAACTGGCCAATGGGAGCAGAGGACCTGGAAGACCCCGCCCACTGCCCCAGACTCACATTTTGTGTTCTGGCGGCCATTTTGTGCTTCTTGTGACTGTGGGGAATAATGTTCCAGAACCTTCTCTGAGGCCTCAGTTGAACAGAGGCTTCTCTTTCTCTCCTGACTGAGAGCTCAAGCAGTGGCTGAGAAAAGGAGAGAGGGGGAAAACTCTTTTTATCTGCTGTTTTTAAACCTAAGACTCACTGGAGCTGGAGAGTCCGATTGAGAGGGAGGGAGCCTCTCTTTAACTCTCCCCCCCCCTAAATAAGAAAACAGCAGCTCCTTGAGCTAGATTCCTCAAATAAAGAATCAAAGGGATGGGGGGAGAGAGAGAGGGGGGGGAGAGGGAGAGAGAGACAGAGAGAGAGAGAACTGTGGGGATGTGGCAGCAGTGATGGTTCTTTGAGCACCTCACAGAGCACCATGAGCCAGGGAGACCAGGGCAGCAGCTCTAATGCCTCACTCAAAGAGTGCCAAGAGACAAATGGAGCACAGGGGACAGGAAAAGAGATTCCACCTCAACATTAGGAAGAACTCCTGAGAGTAAGGTCTGTTCCACAGTGAAACACACTCCCTCAGAGAGTGGTGGAATCTCCTTCCTTAGAAGTCTTTAAAAAGAGGCTGGATGGCCATCTGTCAGGGATGCTTTGACTGAGAGTTCCTGCATGGCAGAATGGGGTTGGATTGGATGGCTTTTGGGGTCTTTTCCAACTCTATTATTCTGTGATGCAGAGGGAGGGGGTGCACCCTCGACTTATCCACAGGTTGTATTAAAATCCATAATTTCCCCCCCAAACCTCCCCTCGACTTATGAGGTCGACTTGTACATGAATATATGCGGTAACTCTGATTTTCAGTCTTATCTGTCATTGTCCTTCTTTACAGAAGAACATTTGAGTCATCAGAGAGTCTACACAGCAAAGACGTCACATAAATGCCACCATTGTGGGAAACGTTTTGCTTACAAGTCAATCCTTGTCATACATCAGAGAATCCACACAGGAGAGAAGCTACACAATTCCCAGAAGTGAAATGACATTATTTTTCTCAAGAAGGAATACAAAGAATATATTTTCAATCCACGGGTGATAAGAAAAGGCCCTTGTGATTTGTGTGTTAGGTTTGTCTGTCGATATGTCTAAGTTTTAAAGTTATATTTTGTTAAGTTTTGGTTTTAATTGCTATTAGTATATTTCTTTGCTTTAGTTTATAAATCTGGCTGTGGATTATGGGTTGTGGAATAGGTTAGCTAGATAGAGGGGTGGGATTTGTTGCAGCTGGCTAGAATAGTTATTTGATTGATAGCTTTTGGAATTTGTGGGATGAAGAAAGTTGGTAGTCAGTATTAACATAAAGAAGGCTAGTTTCTAGGCATGGCAAAGGGGGCTTTTTTACCTATGAGGGGTGGGGGCTAGGTTTGGAAGAGGTTGGGGGTTTTGGTTTTAGGGATTTAATGTATTCTTTGGCTTGGGGAGGGCAGCTCTGGTTTAAAAGCTGAATTTCTCACTATGTGTTCTTAATAAAGTTCTTTGCTGTTTCAACACACTGGACTCATTGATGGACAGAAGTTGTGAATTTGCACAAAATTGACACTTTCTTCTCTCCTCAGTCCTCGGCTCCATTCCCAGCCATAAGAACAGAGGCACACACACACACACACACTAAGAGAAGCAGAGCTATATGTACAAAGCAGAGCCTTCCCAGCCTTTCTCTCCTGAGTCCAGCTCCGCTGGTTGGGCTCCATTCTGGAAGGAAGGAAAGAAGGAAGGAAGGAAGGAAGGAAGGAAGGAGAGTGTACTCCTTCCCTTCTTCCAAAGGCTGAGAGTAGAATAAGCAGCAGCAGCAGCAAGGGCCTTGCGATCCCTGCGCATGCTCAGGAGGGGCCTATGGCTGCTAATGTGCATGCAGTTTCAGCCTCTGAAGCCATTGCTTCCCTCACAGCCTGCTCTGAGGGAGAGAAGTGGAGGAGAGCCCTTGTTCCTTTGAAGGATTGGCTGGAGGGTCTTCTGGGGGAGGTGTTGGGGTGTTGTAAGAAGGAATGAAACCCCGATCTCCCCCCCAAACAAAGGCAGGGGACCTGACATTCCACCTCTCCCTCTTTCCTTCCCTGCCCCCTCCTTTGGGGGGTCTTTGGGGCCCAGGTACTTGGGAGGTTATTATGAGAAAAGACGGCAGGGGGGACCCTTGGAGAGAGGCATGGCCATGGAGGGATCTGAAGGTAAAAAGGGGTTTGAGGAGCCCCCTCCCTCCTGGAAAGTGGGGCAGAGGAGAGACCCTCCCTTCTGATGCCTCATTTGGGGAAAATTTTTGTGCCAAATAAAGAATATCACAGAGCATAGGCTTCAATTGCATTAGAAACAACATTATTTTGCAGGGAGTTTTCTCTGGGGGGAGGGGGCTCTGTCTGGAGGGAGATAATAGCCCAAATATAGGCCAAAGCCAAGAGGAGGGAGATGAAGGGACCCCAAAGCCCCTTCTGGGGAGACAGATACCCCCCGGCAACATGGTAACTAGACTTAAAGGCCCACAGGTTCCAGATTAGGCACCCCCCCACATACATACCTTTCCCTTCACAACAACCCTGCAGAAAGACCAGCAGAGACCCTCAGGCCCAGAAAGCTTGCTTCCCCATCCTGGGAACATGCTGAAATGGCCTTGGACACCCTCGAAGGGATGTAGAGTAAAGGAATAGAAGGACGGAAGGATTGGTGAAATGTGACCTTGTTGATGCTTTTGGACCTCTCAGTGGCTTTAGATACCATTGATGGCTGAGGGAATTGGGGATCGGGGGCACTGCAATGCAGTGGTTCTGGTCCTATCCCTCAAGCAGGTTCCAGATGGTGATGCTTGGGGACACCCTGCAAAAGGGAGCTTAAATTTGGCATCCCTCGGGGTGCTATCCTGTCCCGAATGCTATTTAACATCAACATGAAACCACCTGGAGAGATCATCCGGAGGTAAGGGACAAGGTGTTATCAGTACACTTATGACATTCAATATCTCTCCATGCCCCAGACCTAAGCATCAACTAAGGAAGGCATTTTGTCCCTGAATGAAGGGTTTGAGGCAGTAATGGGCAAGATGAGGAAAAACAAATTGAAAGTCAATCCAGATAAGACAGAAGTACTTGTTTTTGGAACCCCTAACCCAGGTATGGAGGTTTGTCAACCGGTCCTGGATGGGGTCACAATTCCCCTAAAGGACTATGTTTGCAGTTTGGGGGTGCTCCTGCATCCTTTGCTCCAGATGTCATCTCAGATAGATGCGACGGTCAAGAGTGCCTGTTATCAGCTTCGGTTGATACGCCAGCTGCGCCCTTCCCTGGAACCTGAAGACCTAAAAAACTATGGTGCACTTGCTGGTAAACTCACATCTTGACTTCTGTAATGCGCTCTACATAGTGTTACCCTTGCAGTTAGTCTGGAAACTTCACCTAATTCAAATTATGGCAGACAGAGTGGTCACGGGAAAATCTAGAGCTGACTATATCACACCTAGACTAAAGTCTCTTCCCTGGCTGCCTAGTAATTTCTGGGGACAGTATAAGGTCTTGGTTATAACCTTTAAAGCCTTTCAGCTTACTTACGGGATCGCCTTCTCCCATATAATCTCCCTCACACATTGAGGACCTCTAGTAAAACCTTACTATTAAAAACTAGGCTCTCTGCAGTTACCCAGAGGACCTTTTCTTCTGCCGCTCCCAAGTTATGGAATAGCCTCCCGGATGAGATCCGACATATTACCAGTTTTAAAGCTTTGAAAAGGCCATCAAGACATATTTAATCATTCCAGCAATCTCCTATTCATTTAATAAACATTTCAACAACTGCTCTGCCTCACCCCTATTATTAATAATTGCTTTAATAATTGTTTAAGAGTGTAATTGTATTTTATTGTGGATGGGAGGAATTGGGAGGGTTTGCGACACAACAATGACAAGTTGTTATTTACCAGTATTTTACTGTTAACTGCTTCAATCTGTTTTTAGAAGCGGGATATAAATAAATAAAATTATTATTATTATTATTATTATTATTATTATTATTATTACAATGATTTAATAATAAGCAAGGCAATATGATCAAATTACAATCATGAGCAATGGCCGAATAGGAACTGCCTAAGTGTCTGATCGCTCAGAAATGGATAATTGCAGTTTAAAAGAAAGCTCTCAAAGAAAGAAATGTTGGTTCTCTGAGGTGGATCCGTAACAAGAAGATACAAGGAACACAAGAAGGTAAAAACAACAACACATTATTATCTCAAGAGGAGACTCAAATATTTTACTTTCGTTTTTGTGTGGGACGGAAAATCACGGAGGAAGCCTCTCTGCTATTAAAAAGGCAAAGGAGGCAGCTATAGGCTATTAAAAAGGACTTTGAGATAAGGAACTCAGCCTTGTAACTGCCTTAAATTGGGGTGGAATTCACCCACAAATTATAAATGGAGAGTAGCTTGACAGAGAGGAGATAAAAGGAGATAGAAGCACTGTTCACTGTTGAGAAACCCCCCTGTTAGCTGCTTTAAAGCCAAGACGGAGAAGGAGGGAACTGGGAGGTGGAGAAGATGGAGTAAATGCTAAGTAAATGTCAAAAAGGCCAAAAATACTAGGGGGAAAACTTTGGAAGAGAGGTGTAAGACAGACTGAGAAAGACAAACCTTCAGGTAGAGCTTTTGGAAGACTCTTTAGATGAGAACAAACTGAACCAAGAGAACTGTTAAGAAGCCCCCCTAGAAAAATGGCTGCTCCTTCAAGTAGACTCCCAGAGAAGGAAGGAGAAGGAAAGGGTGAGAAGGAAGAACAAGGAGGAGCAGATTCAGGAACAGGAGTAAAAGCAGGAAGGATGGACTGTGAACAAAGGATGAATACACTCACACAAATTATGAAACAGGGAAATGAAATGAGATTCAAGGAGATGAACGATCTTCTAGAAAGACAGAAAGTGAAATAGTCCAAGCAAGAGAAGCGGAGAAGCAATGCAGAATGAAAGAGAGACTATGACAAAGCAATTTCAATTACAAAGGCAACTTAAAAGGAAAAATTCAAATGAAGAATTTATGGAAATACAAAGAAATATAAAACAAATACAAAAGGATGTGCAAACACTGAGACGAAGAAGATAGTAAAGAAAGCAAAGTTATACAAGGAAGACACCAAAGAAAGATTGAAACCAACAGAATCAAATTGTCTGAAATGGACAAAAAACTCATATAACTACAGGATGATCAAAGAAGAACCAATTTTGTTATCAAGAATATACCAGAGTCTGAATCAAGTTATTTTATAAGGAAAATAACACAAAGGACATTCCCATGAAGACAATATGGGATACAGGTAAGACAGTAATAAGAGGATTATTGATAAAAAGAGCCTTTGAGAAGAAAAAAATGATTAAGGATAAAAATTTGCAAAACAAACAGGAATTGAAGATATTGGAAGAAAAATTAGAAAGAGATATTAAAAATAAAAAATTGAAGAAACAATATGTAATTTTAAAAGAACAGATACAAATGCAGAACATAGAGGAAATATATAAAAAATTAAAGAGGATTAAACAAAAGAATTTTGAAGGAGCCAATAGAGTTGGTAGATGGTTGGCTTATAAGTTAAAAAGAGAAAGAGAGAAGAATCTGATAACAGAAATTAGATATAAGATAACAAATAGACAAGAGGATATTAAAAAAGCATTTAGGGAATATTATGCAGAATTATTTAAAGAAAAACAGATAATATGCAAATTGGAAAACAAATAGAAGAATATCTAAATAAAAATGATTAAAGAAATTACACAAGAACAAAAAGATATGATTAATAAAGAGATTATGAAAGAAGAAATACAACAAGCAATAAAAGCTCAAAAAGAAAATAAAGCCCCTGGTCCAGATGGATATACAGCTTTATTTTATAAGATTTTCCAAGATGAAATTATTGAAATGATGCATGATATGTTTAACAAAACACCGAATGAAGGTAAACCTGGTCATGGGAATCGGCTAATGTGATATTAATACCAAAGGAGGGAAAAGACCACTCTGATGTGAGAAATTATAGACCAATTGCACTTATGAATACTGATTACAAGATATATACATGGATAATGGCTAATAGAATAAAGAATATACTGAAGACATATATAAATATAGATCAAAATGGATTTTTGCCACAAAGGTATCTTAGAGAGAATATAAGGACAGTAATAAATGCAATTGAGTAATCACATACATAAAGAAAAAAAGGTAGCTATAGTAATGTTAGATGTAGAGAAGGCTTTTGACCAAGTTAAATGGAGATTTATGTTTGATGTATTAGAAAATATGGGAATGGGGGGATATTTTATTGAAAGTGTTAAACAAATTTATAACCAACAAAAAATACGAGTAATTGTGAATGGTGAAAAAACAGCAAACATTGATGTAAATAAGGGGACTCGTCGGGGTGTCCGTTGTCTCCCTTATTGTTTATTACAGTGTTAGAAGTACTAAATAATTCAATTAGAGAGAATAAGAAAATAAGAGGATTAAAGATAAAGGGACATGAAATTAAATTGAAGGTTTATGCTGATGATATGGCTTTGATAGTGGAAGATCCTACAAGGAATTTGGAGTATGTATTAGCAGAAATAAATCATTTTGGAAATTTATCTGGATTTAAGATAAATAAGTAAAAAACAGTAATGTTAACAAAAAATCTAGGAAAAAAGGAAGAGGATGAATTGGTAAAGAGATCTGGCATTCAAAAAGGAAAAAAAGTAAGGTATCTAGGGATATGGTTGTCAGAGAAAAACACCAATTTGTATGAAAACAATTATAGATCTATGTGGCAAAAAGTGAGTATGGACTTGAAAAAATGGAATAAACTAAATTTATCACTTTCAGGAAGGATCACGGTGATAAAAATGAACATCCTGCCTAGATTAATCTTTCTGTTTATGAACCTCCCAATTATTACAAATAATGGAATATTTAGAGATTGGAATAAAGAATTGGGAAAGTTTGTGTCGAGAGGCAAAAAGGCCAGGATTAAATGGATAATATTAAAAAAAGAATCTAATTGGGGTGGATGTTCATTACCAGATCTTAAATTGTATTATTATGTGTGTTCTTTGTTATGGCTTCAAAACTGGATCAAATTGGATAAAACTTATATAACATATTTAGAGGCGGTCAATTTGAAATATGGATGGCACGCCTATTTAGAATATGGAATGGAAAAAACTGATAAAGAATTTAAAAACCACATAATAAGAAGATCATTAATACAAACATGGAAAGTAATCAAAGAAAAGTTTTATAGTGGGATTCCATTATGGATATCGATTCAAAATGCCTTCTTTAGTGGAGAAGTAAAAAAAGATAAACAACCGTGTTATAAGGAGTTATTAATAATAGATCCTAAGGGAGAAATAAAAATAAGATCAAAGCAAGAATTAGAGACAAGTGGAAAAATGATAAATTGGTTGGAATATTATCAAATCAAATCTAAATGTAAAGAAGATATGAAAAAAGGTGAATTTGAAATTCAACAAAATATTGTAGACAAAATGATATGGGAAAATGATATGGGAAAAGTATCTAAATTGTATAAAATATTGATTCATAGGGAATTAGAGTTGGAGACGGTGACGGAAACAATGATAAAGTGGGCTCTAGAAATTGGACATGTTATACCATTTGAAAATTGGGAAAAAGCATGGATGCAGTCAAATAAATTTACATGCTCCCAAGACTTAAAAGAAACTTATTTAAAAACAGCCAATAGAAGGTATTACACCCCATTGAGACTTTCAAAAATATATGGACTACAAGAAAATTTATGTTGGAAATGTCAAATTAAAATAGGGTCCTAGTATCACGTGTGGTGGATATGTAAAAAATTAAGAAATTCTGGAATAGATTACATGAAGAGATACAAAAGATAATTGATTTAAAATTTCCATGTACTCCGGAATTTTACTTACTTAATATGACCTTGGTATTAGGAACAGAAAAGGAAAAGAAATACTGGAAACTGGTATTGTATTTCATAACATCAGCTCGAATTGTTTTGGCCAGATATTGGAAATTGAATACAACACCTAATATAGAGGAATGGTTGGAAAAAATAGTGGAAGTGAGAGAATTGGATAAAATAACGGTGTGGAATAGAAAAAAATCAACGGGAAAGAGAATGGCAACCCTTAACAATGTATTACTTGAATAAATTAGGTGGAAAAAATGTAAGAACATATGAGAGGAAAACATAAATGGATAATGGTTAATATTTTGATATTTGTGTGAGAGAAAGGGAAGGAGATTGGGAAGAAGGGAATAGAAGTAAGAACGGAAGTTCATCGGGAGATGTATGTATGTACAGTTTATAAGAAATGAATTGGTGATGTTAATTTGTATATAATATTCTACATGTGAAAAAGATAAAAACAATAAAAGAAGGTAGAAAAAAAAAGAAAAATTCTCTTTCTGTGGACTTATTCAGAGCAGGGCTAACACAGATAGTGAGAGACCAAATTTGGGTTTAAACACTATACATGTAACATTTATTAAATCACAAACATAATACAAACATTGATTATCAATAGCTCTTTCATTCACTCACACATTCATACAATACACACACACACTTTCCTTCCGCCGCACATTGATCATTTGTCCTCGAAGGCTGGGGATGACATTGTTGTCACACGGTTGGTGCCAACAAAATTAGGTTGAAAGCCAAGAATCCTTATACTTTTCTTCTCTCTGGCTTTTGGCTGCTGAAGTCTTGCAATATTGCAGCCCATTACTCAACTTCTCCTTTTCGGGAGAAGACAGCTGTCCAAAGGTAGGTCGTTCTGTTCAAATTAGTCCGTTGTCCTGTCAGTTCCTCTTTATTGCGACTCAGGAGAAAAGGCACCTTCCCGGTCATAGTTCGACACACCTGAAGAGCACCCGGCTTCAGCTTCCAAATTCCTCAGCCTTTCCTCATCTCAGTTGTCAACTCCCTTCTTCACATCAATGCTCTGTGCGGAACCATCTTGTTTAGTTCTTTAGCTTGTTTTAAAACACCATTCCTTGGTTCTTTGGTTCTTCAGCTTTGTCTTACATCTTTTGTCTTACATCTTTAACTTGGACACCATCTACTTCATACGGTCCTTTATTTCCTTTTTGTCTTCCTCCATTCAATAAACGTCTACCTGGGGTTCTTCTTTGCTGGGGTGGCTATCAAGCGACACCTCCACTACCATGTCCCAGGCTGTCATTCCCTCCCCCCCCTCGACGGCCTTCCTTTCCCCAGTCTGGGGCCAGAAACCCAAATCCTCCAGTGGTGGCCTGGATGGTGTGAACTTCAGGAGGTTTCCCAGTCTTGGGCTTGGCCCTAGTTCCTCTAAAGAATGCTCCTCCACCACCGGGATCTCCAGAACCACCAGGTTCTACAAGAACTCTTCTTGTTCCTGGGTCTCCCTTGGAGTTAAAACTGAGACTTTGCAAACGGTGAGATTTGGAGGCAGTCCTGTGCTCAAAAAATCAAACTCATTTGAAACAAAAGGAGATTTATTGATGAATCCAGGCAGAAACATCCATTAACACCTTTTTGCAAATTCTGAAGTCCAAAGGAACTTGCTCAACCCCTCCCTAAGCCAGCCCCCAATTCCCAAGTTAAGCAACACAAGCGGAGGTTGCATAGATACCAAGGTTGTCTATACTTCCCTTCCCTTTTCCCAGACAGCCTCACCTTGAAGAGCGGTCTTCCCAAGCCAGCTTCACTCCTCCTTGATAACCAGTCTCCAGCTGCAACCCCATTACTCTTTCCAAATGCCCTCCTTAATCTAAAAGCCACTCCACCTGTCTTCCTAACATTTTCCACTACGTGCTTTCTATAACCCATCACTCTACACTACCTACTATGAACTACAACTATAACGCCTACTTTAATAACCATACCCTAATATTTTTACCCTTTATGACAGAACTCTTATACACTGTTTCTGACACGCAATGGACCAGTCTCAATCCTTCAGGTACACAGCACCACTCTGAAAGTGACAATTCTCCCGTCTCAATCTTTCAGGCAAGGAACATCAGCATAAAGTCACAATGGGCCAGTCTCAGTCTTTCAGGCAAGGAGCATGAGCATGAAGTCATAATGAGCCTGAGTTCAAATTTGACCAGTCTGAATCTTTCAGGTAAAGAGCTCCATCCTGAAGTCCAATAGTATCAAATCAATTCTTCAGGCAAGGAACCTCAAGCTGAGATCACAATGGTCCAGTTTCAATCCTTCAGGAAAGGAGCATCAGCCTGAGTTGCAATGAGCCAGTCTCGACCCTTCAGGTAAAGAGCATCATCCTGAAGTCACAATAGTACCGTCTCAATCCTTCATCCAAGGAGCATCAGCCTGAGATCACAATGGGCCAGTCTCAGCGTTTCAGGCAAGAAGCATCAGCCTCAGGTTGCAATGAGCCACTCTCATTCAGGTAAGGAGCACCAGCCTGAAGTCACAATATGTCATGAATACCTTTATTCATGCATTTATTCATTTAGGGATTCATGCCATAAGAGTTATAGGTTTAGGTTTAGAATAGAGTTAAGATAGATAGGATTTATGGTGTGTTAAAATAATATGTTTTAACATGTGCTTTAATAGAAGATACTAGAAAGAGGTAGAGAGATCATGGCTAAAGAATGTGTTTGCTAGGATTGGAATGTGTGGGAATTATCCTTCTAACAGAGGCTTGAGTTTAAAAGACTGGTCTCTGTAAAAGGAGAAGGAACATAGAGAGTTATTGGTATTTTTATATTTTATTATGTTGTTATGGGTTTATTATATTTTCATATGGTATCATATTAGATTGGGATTGATGGGGTTTCATTATATATATATATATATATATATATATATATATAGTTAAGCCATAATGTTAATTAAAACTGTTGTGTGGCTGAGTTCTGTGGTCCAAGTCCACAGGTGCAGTGGTTGAGATAAAGCACATGAGAGCTTAATTGTTTTTAGAAACGCTGCCACAATCCCAGATGGGAGGACACTGCGTAGGAAAGGGCTATCCAATTAATTATCTTTATAGCCTAATGGGGTGGGGATAATTGATATGGTTATAAAAATGATATGTTTATACTTTATTTCATTCCTGACAAAAAAAGTCACTTCTATTACATGTATCTTCTTCAATGAAAGCTGTTCCTTTTTCAAAGTACTGCCTTTCCTGTTGCACGAGGGGCTGCTATTAGGAGCCTGACAGATATCTCTCTACCCTTCCATTCACCCTCCTATCCCAAAAGGGCTGGAGAGCATACCAAACCAACCACAGAACCTTTCCCTGCTCTTGTGTAATGCCAGGTTAGTGAAAAATAAAATGCACATAGTCCATGATCTCCTTCTGGACGAAGAGGCTGACCTTGCTTGTTTCACGGAGACATGGCTGGGTGATGATAGCCCAGCCACCTGGGCTCAGGCCTTACCAGCCTGGTTCTCCGTCAGAGAGCAGGTAAGAGGACGTCGCTTTGGTCCATGAAGACAATCTTGCTTTGGCCAGGATACCTATCCGTAAGATGGACCACATCTTGGAGCCCAAGATGCAGAGCTGGACTCAGGAGGGAAAGGCAGGAAAGGAAGGCTCTAGTTAGCCTGTGTGTGTGTGTGTTTTTCTCTGCTGTTCTTATGGCTGGGAATGGAGCTGTGGACTAAGGAGAGAAGAAAGGGTCAGTTTTGGGCAAATTCAGAACTTCTGTGCATCAAAGAGTCCAGTGTGTTGAAATAGCAAAGAACTTTATTGAGAATACATAGAAGGAATTCAGTGTTTAAACCAGAACTATCCTCCCGAACCCAAAGACTATATTGAAACCCTAACACCTAAAACTCCTCCCTCTTCCAAACCTAGCCCCCACCTCCAATTCCCACAGTCTATGCCCCACAGGAAACAAGGCCCCCATTGCCATTCCCACAAACTAGCCCTTTCTGTCAATATCTGCCCCCAACGTTCTTCAGGCAACATCCAACACATTTCAAAAGCTATAATTCCATAACTATTCTAGACAGCTCTAACAAATCCCAGCCCCCCATCTACCTCACCTATACCACGACCCACAATCCCCACCTGAATTTATAAACTAAAGAAATTAACTATACTATTAGCAATTAAAACCTAAAAATAACAAAATACAACTTTAAAACAAAATAGACATATCGACAGACAAAACTTACAAACAAAATCACAAGGGCCTTTTCTTATCACCACTGGATTGAAAATATATTTTTTGTATTCATTATTGACAATAATAATGTTAGTTCACTATTGGGATTTGTGTGGCTTCTCTCCTGTGTGGACTCTCTGATGCGACACTAGGATTGACTTCAAATAAAAACCTTTCCCACAATGCTGGCACTTGTATGGCTTCTCTCCTGTGTGGATTCTCTGATGCGTCACTAGGTTTGACTTCATAGAAAAACCTTTCCCACAATGCTGGCATTTGTATGGCTTCTCTCCTGTGTGGACTCTTTGATGTGACACTAGGATTGACTTCAAATAAAAACATTTCCCACAATGCTGGCATTTGTATGGCTTCTCTCCTGTGTGGACTCTCAGATGACTCACTAGGTCTGACTTCGAAGAAAAACCTTTCCCACAATGCTGGCATTTGTATGGCTTCTCTCCTGTGTGGACTTTCTGGTGTTTCACTAGGTTTGACTTCTGAGAAAAACATTTCCCACAATGCTGGCATTTGTATGGCTTCTCTCCTGTGTGGACTCTCTGATGTCTCACTAGGTGTGACTTTGTAAAAAAACCTTTCCCACAACGCTGGCATTTGTATGGCTTCTCTCCAGTGTGGAATCTCTGATGTGTCACTAGGAGTGACTTCAAATAAAAACATTTCCCACAATGCTGGCATTTGTATGGCTTCTGTCCTGTATGGCCTCTCTGATGTGACACTAGGATTGACTTCAAATAAAAACCTTTCCCACAATGCTGACATTTGTATGGCTTCTCTCCTGTGTGGATTCTCTGATGCGTCACTAGGTTTGACTTCATAGAAAAACTTTTCCCACAATGCTGGCATTTGTATGGCTTCTCTCCTGGGTGGATTCTCTGATGGATCACTAGGTCTGACTTCGAAGAAAAACCTTTCCCACAATGCTGACATTTGTATGGCTTCTCTCCTGTGTGGATTCTCTGATGTGTCACTAGGTGTGACTTTGTAGAAAAACCTTTCCCACAATGCTGGCATTTGTATGGCTTCTCTCCTGTGTGGACTCTCTGATGCATATCTAGGTGTGGCTTTGTAGAAAAACCTTTCCCACAATGCTGGCATTTGTATGGCTTCTCTCCTGTGTGGATTCTCTGATGTCTCACTAGGTGTGACTTTGTAGAAAAACATCTCCCACAATGCTGGCATTTGTATGGCTTCTCTCCTGTGTGGATTCTCTGATGCATGACTAAGATTGACTTGTAAGCAAATTTCCCCCCACAATGCTGACATTTATGTGACTTCTTTCTTCTGTGGATTCTCTCATGACTGACAAGTGATTCTGTAAACAAGGAAAATGACAGACAAAACTAATCTCAGCGTTAAGAGAGGAAGATGTTACCCCAAGATTTAGCCCCACGTTCACCCCTCCCTATTTCAAATTAGATTAATAAAGTTGGTGTGAGTGACCTGAGCATGACCCTGTTCTGGATGCCCCCAAATCCATATAATGATTGTATCCTTACTCATAGGAGCTGCCAAAGAAGAGATTGAGGGAACTTTGATGAGGGAATCAGTGGAAGGAGAAAGTCAAAGGACTGTTGGAAAAAATATTCCATTAAAAACGTGCAAAAATACTTTGATTGGCAGGTGTCATCATATCCTGTGAGAGTGCCATAGAGTCCTGAGTCAGAAGCTAACTGCAGGGGTCCCTCCATGGTGTTTGGCACTAGGAGATGACTCACAAACAATACAGTATACAGCTGACATGCGGATTGGTGTGGATTAGATTGGAGTTGTGTGTACAAGAAAAGGTGAAGTTGATGGAAGTCAAGAGAAGAGAGCTTGCAAATATTTGTATTATTATTTGTATGAAACCAATTGTGTTTCTGATTTATTTTTAAGTGAAAAGTGGCCAGTGTATTGCCAATATCTATATCTGGATATTAGTTTCCATACTCTGCTATGTTATTCTTGAGCTGCATCTGGGAGTGTCACTCTCAGATTGCGCTGTATATTGGCTTGTGAATGCAATAGGAATTCAGAGCCAAGAAGGACCCAAGAGCCAGTGTACTAATCCTTTTTGTCTGAGATATTTCCACCAAGCACCCATTGCATTCAATTTGGTTTCAAATCATTCTCTCCCCCAGGAATCTTTCTAAAATGATATACTGTAACCCTTTTTGAACACTCAGTTTCTGACCCAAGAAACAATTATAGTATAAATATCTGCCCCGACTGACTGTTCTTCAACATCAGTCCAATTACAGACAGACAAACTGTCACTTTACATGGCTAAACACCTCACTACACTCGCCAGCCCCACTTGCCATGGAAGTTACTGACTTCTCTCACCATTCTGGACCCTCAACAATTGCAATCAAGATCCACCTAGGTAAAGCCTCACACCATTCACCACTCCCACCTTTGTTACTAGTCTTTGCGTGTGTGTGTGTGTGAACACCTATATCTGTATATGCGTGTATAGGCCTGTATATTGCTTTTCCCCTAAATAAAACATAAAAACCTATTTCAAAAGGCTTTGGAGTTCTCTGTGTTTCCAGGCCTGGTATAGTTGAACTGAATCCCAAGGTTGCTTTTGCCCCAACCAAACTATATGTCTGCTTTCAGCTAAGTACCACATTCCCCTAAAAGCAAAGCACTTGGGAGTATCCTCCCCAGACTCCAGCATTTTGGGTAACAAAGGGCCTCTGGAATCAACCATGGAACTAAGCAAGTTCAGGTAGGAAAAGAAACATTAGAGGAAAAGCAGGTTTGTGTCCCCTTTTCCTCCCTTCATAGATATTACTCATAATTGCTTAATGGAACCCCTAAATATATCTACAAACAAGGATTTGAGCCAATTCTCAGAAGTTCTCTCAGACCAGTTCTTAAAATCTGTCAGGTTCATGGCTGCCTCCCAATCCCCAAGGCCCCTCTCCTTTGGTGTCTCTCCAATAGTGCCTCACTAAACTACAAATTCAGATATTCTACAGGATGTTGCTATCACAATTAAACTGCACTTGAAAGAGATATATGACTCCTAAAGGCCAATGTGATTCTAGGCTGCATTAATACGAGTACAGTGGTGCCCCGGGTTACGAAATTAATTCGTTCCGGGGCGCCGTTCGTAACCCGAAAGGCTTTCGCAAGCCGAATTGCCATAGGCGCTAATGGGGAAAAGCCGCGATTCCGTGTGAAATCGCGCCGAAAAGCACCAAAAGTTTTTTCGTAACCCGAAAAAACTTTCGTAACCCGGAACAATTATTTCCTATGGGTTTTTTTCGTAACCCGGAAATTTCGTAACCCGGCGCATTCGTATCCCGGGGTACCACTGTATAGTTTCTAGATCAAGGGAAGTAATAGTGCCACTCTATTCTGCTTTGGTCAGGCCTCACTTGGAATAATCCTCACTTGGAATAATTCTGAGCTCCACAATTCAGTTGGAACATGCCCAGAGGAAGGCAACCAAAGTGGTGAAGGATCTGGAAACCATCAAGCCCTATGAGGAGCAGCTTAGAGAGCCGGGTATGTTTACCCTGGAGAAAAGAAAGATAAGAGTGGATATGATATCCATGTTTAAATATCGGAAAGGGTCATCGTATTGAGGATGGCGCAAGCTTGCTTTCTGCTACTACAGAAAAAAGGAGACACCACAGTGGATGCAAGCCACAGGGAAAGAGGTTCCACCTAAACATTAGAAGGAACTTTGGGACAGTAAGAGCTCTTCCACAGTGGAATATACTCCCTTAGATTTTGGTGGAGTCCTCTTCTTTGGAGGTCTTTAAACAGAGGCTGAATGGTGCTTGGAATGTGTATTCCTGCATGGCAGAAGAGGGTTGAACTGGAGGGCCCTTGTGGTCTATTCCAACTCTATGATTCTATAATCCTAGTGGATTCAGGTTCCTTACCCACAGAGGCCACATTCTCATAGTTCTCCATCATTACAGAACTGTACATAAGTCGCTGCTTCTTCGTCAACAGTTTCCATTCCTCCTCAGTGAAATATACAGCCACATCAGCAAAGGTCACCTGCAACAGAAAATAGCTCTCAACCACAGAGTGACTAAGCAAAAGGGGAGGAAAGCACATGGTGCATCCAAATATTATTTGATCACTTCAAAATTCAGTCCAGGAAATAAACTTTACATTCTGTCAGCAAGAAAAAAGCTACTGCCTTTGAGATCCAGTTTGTCTTGAATACTTTCAATATAATATACAATATAATTTAGGCCATGGCTGGGATATTGATGATGGATTAGGATACTGACTATCCCAACACATATAGTACATTTAGCCACAAAAGAATTATGGTGCATTTAGACATTTCTTGCCAAATTTTAGAACCAAATGTCATTATTCAAAAACATTTCTGGGGAGCACTCTGGGTTTGAGGGCCACTGGGCCCACCCCCAATTTAGATGCAGAGATGTTCTCCCATATCCCCAACATTTCACAGATGGGAAAAGGAAGACACATGTGGACAAGTAACACCAAAAGGTGGTGAATATGGCCAAAATTGTTTATGAGGAAGATCACACAAGCTAGGAAGGGCACAGCAGTTTGCTTTTGCTTCAGCCTCCTGGAAAGGGAAATACCCTGCTTCCTTCTTTCCTTTTCTCTCCCCTCTTTTGAGTTGATGGGGTGCAAAACTGAATGGGATTCAGGAACTGAAGTGAGCTGAGAAGGGGGGAAATGGGAGGATGAGAGAGCAACTGGGACATTTTTAAAAGCCCCTGAAAAAATGGGGCGACAGAGGATTAAACAGGACTGTCTCTGCTAAATTGGGAGAGTATGTTCCCCGCTTGCTTTCATGAACTATCCCAGCAGTGACACAGATGAAACTAATAGTCAAGAACCTCAACTTACCAAAGAGTTCTTGCACCTCTGCATCCTCTTTCTCTTGGAGCCCAACTCCCATCGCTTGGCCTCTGTGTTGGCCATTAGGTGGGCAGGGGTCCTGGTGGTCTTGCACTTGGGTCACTTCCAGAAAAAGGTGCCCCAAAGCTGTGTCCAAGGGGGCCAAGATGAAGTTCCTGCAAAAAGAGACCAGAGATTCAAAAAAGGACGCAAACTGGATCTCCTATAAAGAATTAATCTTTATCCAAATAGATAGAACTGGTTATAGAGTAAAGACACGAGAAGATCCTAATGATCAAGGTTATGATATTTCATGGTTCTTTTACAGACAATTAAGAGAGCTCTTCCTAATGGATAAAAAACAATACATTATTGGCAAATCAGAGGGAGGGGGTCTTGGGAGATAGAGAGCCTTCCTGAGATATTCGGGGTTCGCTTCCTAACAAAGAGGTTTCTGGCCTCATAAAGGATTTGGGGCAAACTGGATCTGAAAGGCAGTAGTAACCTTTTCTCTTGCCAATGGGGTTTACAGTGTATTTCCTGGACTTGAACACCCAGCATCCACAGGGCCAGAAAGAGGAGGGGTCCTGCCCTGCAATAAGGCCCCTCCAGTCCCTCTGAAACAAGGACTACAACTCCCACGTCTTCTTTCTTTCTTTCTTTTCTCCCTGGTGTTACTTCTCTTTTGTCATTGTGTGCTTTCAAGTTGTTTCTGACTTATGGCAACCCTAAAGAAAGCCCTTGCAGGCTTTTCTTGGCAAGATTTGTCCAGAAGTGGTTTTGCAAGTGCCTTCCTCTGAGGCTGAGAGAGTGTGACTTGCCTAAGGTCACTCAGTGGGTTTCCATGGCCAAAAGGGCATTTGAACCCTGGGCTCCTGGGTCATAGTCCAATGCTCCAGCCACTGAACCACACTGTCTCTTTCTTGAGGCTTTGTGGGTTTTTTGTGGAGTGGATGCAAGTCATTGTCGACTTCTGGGGAGCCTCTCCTGGGGTTTCCTTGGCAAGAGTTGTTCAGAGGAGGTTTGCCATTGCCTTCCCCTGAGGCTGAGAGAGTGTGAATTCTTGTCCAAGGGACCCAGTTGGTTTCATAGAGGAGTGGGGCACTGGACCCTGGCCTCCAGAGTTGTAACCCAACACTCAAACCACTGCACCACACTGCTTCCCCTCTCATTCCCATGTACATCCTGTGAAATAACAGCAGACTTTTTTCTGTTCTTCATGTGTGTCCTTAGGTCATTTCCAACTTATGGCAACCCTAAGGCAATCTTACCATAGGGTTTTCTTGGCAGGTTTCTTCAGAGAGGGGTTGCCATTGCCATCCTCTGAGGCTGAGAGAGTGTGGCTTGCCAAGGGTCACCTAAGTCCAAAACAAACTGCAGCAATAATTCAATCTGAGACCGCTTAAACTGCCTTGGCTCAGTGATAGGGAATTCTGGGAAATGTAGTTTTGTGAGACATTGAGCCTTCTCTGTCAGAGAGCTCTGGTGTCACAATAAATTCCATTTCCCAGGATTCCCTAGCACTGGGCCAGGGCAGTTAAAGCGCTCTCAAAAAGGACTATTGCTGCCGTGTGTTTTTGACCTTTCTTGGCCGCAAACTGTCCATAGCCTGCAATGCATCTCCTAATTCTGTTGGCAGTCCCTCCCTCCCAACATTTTCTCATTTCCCCCCAAAACCAGCGCAAAGCTGGCAGATGGAAAGAGGTTTTAAAGCAGCATTTAAATCTGCCATATTTGTTTTTAAAAGACTAAATGTCCCAAATGCTATTATCAGTTTTGTAGCTATTATTAGAGAAAGACGTAGAGCCCAAACTCCTCAATTACCTTTATTTTCTGGAGTGAGATGGGCTTTTCCAACTGACTCACTGTGATGATCTCCGGTGGTCCAAGCAGCAAAACTGCGGCCCTGTAATAATAATAATAATAATAATAATAATAATAATAATAGTTTTATACCCCTCTCTTCAGCCAAAAGGCTATCAGAGTGGATTACAAATTGTTAATTAGACATTTAGACATTATGGCTCTTAGTCCAGCAGACCCTTAACTTCCTTAAATCATGCTGCCATCATCCAGTGAATTATAAAAGGATTTCCCTTAACCTACACTGGGACCAGTTAAGGAACCTTATTTCTCCTTCTTTACTGATCTTCCCAATCATCAACCGATCCAAGACACGTGTAAAAGGAGTGTCGAGTAGTAGATACTCTAAGGAGATATTTACTATAGATAATAAAATATAAATAAAATATAAGTCATACAAGATATTAAGAATCTTGCAGGTACAATATTTGTAAGTAGATAATATTCAGTTCACACAAGCTATTAAAACAATAAATAAACCTAAATGACCAATTCTGAGACTAACTTCCAAGATCCGCTCTTTAACTCTCTCTCTCTCGATCTCCAACCGACACAATTCCCCCAACTGTCTCTAGGTCTCTCAGGCCTTATATCTCCTTCTCATGGAAGCTTCCAGAAGGACCTTTATCTTGCTCTCTGATTGGTCAAGAGAGCCTTCCGTACCAGTGATGTCATTCTCTGTGGGATGTGGGAGGGACTGGGCTTCCAGCCAATCAGGGCCAGGGATGGAGGGAGGGACTGGGATTCCAGCCAATGGCAGCCCTCAGAGTGTCCTCAGGAGGACTTCTTCTGTTCCTAAAAGAGCATTGAACCCATGGCTTTGAGACAGGGCTGGTCCTCCATTTTGATGCAGTGAGGCTCCTGGTTTTGGAGCCATGATGAGAGGAAGCCATTCCTAATGACTGAATAGTGGTCTTCCTATTTCTATTGTCAAGTATAGGAAGAGGGCCCTCTAGTGTTCTCTGCCTCCAAAAAGAACTTGACCTCCCTAAAGACTAGAAATCAAATAAATAAATAAGTAAATCTGCCGATCGGTTGAGGCTGCCCTAGACTTCTGTCCGTTTAGTAAAGCAGATTGGGGAGACCTCCAGGGAAGAGCTAAACAAATAATCCCATCACACAAGAGATCTAGATGACCAGGAACAAAGATTGTGGCCTTGTCTTTTCCCTCTCACCTAGGGTTGCCATAAGTCAGGACCTCCAAACCAGGACAAATGTAGGACAACATTTTCAAATGTAGGATACACTTTTTTAAAAACACAGGACACGCGAAAAAAAATTGATGCTTTTTTAGAAATGTTACTATAAATGCATGTTTCTTAGGCATGATCAAAATGGAGGACATTTGGGCATTATTCCTAGACAGATGGCAGAAATGGACTTCCCTTTCTGGCCAGCCCCTTCCTCCAATTCCAAACAGCACATTTGGGCATTGAACATGGCTTTATTTTAGAATTAGAAGAACTCTGTTAAGAATTTGGGTCAAATATAAAGGGAAAATTTATAGACACATTCCGATTTGGGCATCACCACACGAAGCGTTCATGAAAAGAAGTAAATTAATTGATAGAGGGTGGTTGAAATACTGTATAAAGATCTGGTTGAAAACGTGAAGGGCAAGATTCACATGAAAAGTTGGGAACAAAAGAGACAGGAGGGAATAGAGATGGGTTGGTTTACATACAGGCAGTTACTAGGAAGGTTCAAAGATGATATGAAACAATATGGAATAACCATGGAAAAAACAGAATTAGATATGATAATAATGAAAGAAAATAACGATAGTAAAGGGATGATCTCAAAATTATATAAACTTTGTTTAAAAATAGATGTGGAAGAAGAAACCATTAAACCTAGTATGATCGAATGGGCTAAAAATATAGGCAGGAATATTAGATTAGAAAATTGGGAAAGAGCGTGGGGCAAAGATTTGGATTTTACAGTGTGTCTTGACATTAGAGGAAAAAATTATAAAGATGTTACATAGATGGTACTTACCACCGGCTATAATTGCTAAAATGTATAAAACAAGAGAGACGAACTGCTGGAGGTGCGATAAACATCCGGGAACTTTTTATCAGATGAGGTGGTCATGTCCAACTATTTTGGAAAGAGGTATACAACTGTATAAGGAGTATGTATAATATAAAGGTGAAACTAACACCAGAGACATATTTGTTGAATATTGTTACTGATAGCGAAGTAAGAAAATACTTGAAACCCGTACTTTATTTTATCACGACTGCAAGAATCGTAATTGCCAGAAACTGGAAAAATCAGGGGGAGATTGATATAGAGGAATGGTTGATAAAGGCAATGGACGGGATAGAGATGGATATGATTACTATACGTCTAAGAGATATAGACAAATATGAGGCAAATTACGAGGACATATGGAAACCCCTGTTACAATACTGTGAAAAACGATGGTCCTGAATAGAAACATATAAGGAAGCTTTAGGTTCTCAGAGCCTATATGGAGATTGTGGTCATGTAATGAAAGGAGTGGAACAGAAACCTCCCTGGACGATAGACAGATGAGTGATGTGGTAATCCCAAACGGTTTAGTAATAATATAGTAAATAAGACAAAGGACTGAGATGTCGAAACCACAGTTCCGCTTAATCAAACAGTGACAGACAATTGGAACATCGTAGAGAGATGTAGGAGGGAAAGCTGACTATGAACCGAGGAATGGAATTATAAACTAATAAGCTGAACAAAAGAACAAATTACTACTTGTTTAAGCAGAGGTTAAGATACCGGAGGCTCTAGTTTTTTTCGGGTCCCCCCCCCCTTTTTTTTCCTTTTGCCGGGGGAGGGGAGGGAAGAGATGTAACCAAGATTATGACTGAGATGTATCAATGTTGTTTTTCTGTTTTTGTGTATATATTTGTAAAGAGTATTTTTAATAATAATAATAATAATAATAATAAGAAGAAGAAGAAGAAGAAGAAGAAGAACATGGCTTTATTTTAACATTGCCTCTTGCATATTTCAGAGGCTTATTCCACAAGCAAGCCCTTTGGGTTTAACACTGAACATGGGTTAACATGGTTATGCATATCGAACATGGTTAAACAAAAAGTGGATTTGCCCTCGGTTTCAGGTGTCTCACCAATTATACTTCTCAGAAGTGTGTACTTGGTCAAGGGACTTTGGTTTTTCTTCATTTTGACTTGTTTTCTCTGTATTCCTCCCCACTAAATAAAGAAGACATGAAATGGAGTTAATGGGTACAAGTTGTTAAACAAAAAAGTCTTGTGAGACTCTGCAGGCAAGAGGTGCACCATGTTAAGAACTGCATTAAGCACACTTAGGCTGCTGCCACACTGCTTTCACTCTCATCACTCCATCCTATGGAATCCTGGGATTTGTAGTTTGTTGTGGTGCCAGGGCTGGGCTTTGAAATCTCAGGCATAAGAGAGGCAAAAGGCATGGGCTGCATCTACACTGGAGAAATAATCTGGTTTGAGATCACTTTAACTGCCTCACCTGAATGCTGTGGAATTCTGGGAATGGTGGTTTGTTCCAGCACCACAGCAAAATGGCAGTTAAACCCCCTGGAAAGCTCTCTGACCAAGGTGACCAATGCCCTCTACCCAAAATGTAGGGCCCTCAAGCAAAAAATGTAGGACATGACCAAAAATAAAAGCTACAAACACCCATGTAATTATAAACTCATGCTTCTTAGCCATGATCCAAATGGAGGACATTTTGAAATTTGACAGAAGAGGACATATCCTGGAAAAGGAGGAGGATGCCTGGTCACCTTGTCTCTGGTCCAAAATGCACTGCAGAAATAAAACAATGCTGGACTGAAATGCCCAGAGTTCCTCACCAAAGCTGCACCCACACTGAGGAAATAATCCAGTTTGAGAGTGACTTAACTGTCCTGGGTTAGTGCTGGGGAATGCTGGGACTTGTAGTACATTGTGGCCCCAGAGCTATCTCTGACAGGGAGTCCCATAACCCTCCAAACGTAGTTGAACTGCAGTGCCCAGAATTCCTCCCCAGGTGCATCCACACTGAGGAAATGGTCCAGTCTGAGACTGCTCAGTGCTGGGGAATCCTGGGAATTGTAGTCTATTGTGGCCTCAAAGCCAAACAAGATTCCCTACCATTGAGTTAAAGCAGTCTCAAAGTGGGTTATTATTCCTGCAGTGTGTGTGAGAGATATAAAAGCTAGGGATTGGATTCATTTGGAGGATCTTTGTGTCCAAAACACGCTGCTTGGACTGCCAGGGCTCAGTGCTATGGAATTCTGGGAACTGTAGTTTATTGTGGCACCAGAGCTCTCTGACAGAGAAGGCCAAATGCCTCACAGACACCAGAATTCCAGAGCATTGAGCCAGTGCAGTTAAAGGGGTCTCAAAGTGCAGAGAGGGGGGGAGAGAAAAGCCAGGGAGAGTGAATGAGAAGCTCATCTTGGCTGTGGCTGCTCTGAAAGGAGGAGGAGGAGGGAGGGAGGGATGGAGCCA
Organism: Sceloporus tristichus; assembly: GCA_016801065.1. Lineage (NCBI taxonomy): Eukaryota > Metazoa > Chordata > Lepidosauria > Squamata > Phrynosomatidae > Sceloporus > Sceloporus tristichus. Next base: position 14,649 of record JACSCI010000268.1, on the reverse strand, counting down.
AGGGAAGTGGCCAGGACCATCTGGAGGAGCCCCTGCTTTTCCTCATCATCGCAGCCTCCTCCCTTCCACCGCAGGCCCCAAAGGGCCAAACTGCCGGCAAGAGGCTCTGCTCCCAGGCAACGCCTCCTCCTCACCTCCTGGCCCTGAAGGCTCTTCCTGAGTCTGGCAACCTCCTCAACCCGGGAAAAACCTGACTCAAGGAGGAAACCGGGCAGGGACGCCCCCTAGTGGTGAAAAACCGGGAATGTCACCCCTGCAGGAGGGTTATGGCAAGCCTAGAGGAGAGGGACTTTTGTTCTCAATGTCGGCGCACGTGGACTTGAGCATACGTGGATTTTAGTATACGCGGGGGGGGGGTCTGGAAAGGATCCCCCGCGTATACCAGGGGCCCACTGTATTCAAAAGCAAAGGAGGGCCAAGAGGGCCCGGGAGAGCCTTGCCTTGGGGTGGCTCTGGATCTCTGGTGCCGCAACAAACTACAAATCCCAGGATTCCACAGGATGGAGCCAGGAGAGTTAAAGCGGTTTCGAACTGGAATATTTCTGCAGTGCAGATACAGCCTGAGCTGGATGTAAAAGGGTCGAAGCACCAAAGTCTGGTTTTCCCCCTCTTAATAATGATTTTACTTTCAAAAACTAAGCACTTTATTTTTCTCTCTAATCCTTATTTTTGTTGTTGTTTGTTTGATTCATTCTTGGTAATATGAGATTATGTGGTTTGTCAACTTCCTTCATGCGTAAAAAACTCTTAATAATAAAACTGAAGAGACTTTTAAATCCTCCCAAAGGAGCTACTTTTGGCCTTTTGGGGGGCAATCCTCCTCTCAGGAGCCAAAGCCCAATGTTTATGAAGAATAATAAGGCTTGTATTAAAACTATCATTCCCCATTTCTGGTCCTTTTTTAAAACCCATGATCCCCTGAAGGAGCAGAGCTGTGTAAGAAAATTCTATCTGAAAAGAGACACAAAACACACAAAAAGAGACACACTTCCTTCCTTTTGTCCCAAGGAGCCTGGCCTCCTTCTGACTCTGGAGCCTCAGGAGAGAAAGAGGAGCCTCTGTTCAACTGAGGCTCAGAGAAGGTTCCGGAAGATTATTCCCCAGAGTCACAAGAAGCACAAAATGGCTGCTAGAACACAAAATGTGAGTCTGGGGCAGGGGGCGGGGTCTTCCAGGTCCTCTGTCCCCATTGGCCAGCCTTAAAAAGAGGCAGAGCTTCTGCTTCTCTATTTAGCTCTGCGTGAGGAAGAGTGAGAGAGGAGAAAGGAGCAGAGTTTTAGAGGGAGAAAGAGACGGACAGGGAGTAAGGAGAGAGAGAGGGGGGGAGCAGAGTGGAGCGACAGCAGAGAGACAAGGCCTGGAACTGTGAGGCTTCACTGCTGCCCTGAGGCCTGGCTGGGCCTGGCTTGGGTCTACTGCTGCTGCTGCTTTCCTTTGTCCACTGCCATTAAGGAGGGGAGGAAGGAGGCCCAGCAGTCCTTCTAGGCATGGCCCACTCTCTCTGAAGGTGGGAGAGTGGGACTCCCCAAAGGGGATTTCAGACCGGGGGGGCGGGTGAGGATAGAGCTGCTGCCAGACCTTAATCCTCATTAATGCCACCATTGCTGGGCCTTCTTGTTCTGCACCACTGTAATGGCCATGGCTCAGTGCTATGGAACTCTGGGAATGCTATTTTGGTTTGGCATTTTAGGTGTTCTTAAGGTTTGGAAATCCTGTTTGAGGCCCCTTCTGACATTGGGGCACTTTCATCCTCCATTTTGGGTTCCCTGAAGGCCTCAAACTGCTATCTGCCAAGCGCTGAGGCAGAGTCAGCCATTTTGTGCTGCTTGTGACTGTGGTGAAAAATGCTCCAGAACCTTCTCTGAGGCCTCAGTTGAACAGAGGCTTCTCTTTCTCTCCTGAGGCTCCAGAGTCAGAAGGAGGCCAGGCTCCTTGGGCCAAAAGGAAGGAAGTGTGTCTCTTTTTGTGTCTCTTTTCTGAGAGGGTTTTCTTATTACACAGCTCTTCTCCTTCTGGGGAACATAGGTTTTAAAAGGGATAAGAAATGGGGAGGATAGTTTTAATACAAGCCTTATTCTTCTTCTTCACAAACATTGGGCTTTGGCTTCTAAGAGGAGGCTTGTCTCCCAAAAAGGCCAAATGTAGAGTCTTTGGGAGGCTTTAAAGGTCTCCCCAGTTTCTTATTAAGAGATTTTCACTCAAGAAGGAAGCCATCTCAAATGACCAAATAAAAATAGAAAGAAACAAGAACAACAAAAATAAGGATTATAGACTAAAACAAACTACTTATTTTTTAAAAGGAAAACCATTATTTGGAGGGTAAAAACAAGACTTGGGTGCTTCTATCCTTTTACAACCAATTTAGGCTGTATCTGCTCTAGAGAAATAATCCGGTTCAAAACCACTTTAACTCTCCTGGTTCCATCCTGTGGAATCCTGGGATTTGTAGTTCTTTGTGGCAGAGAAGGCTAAGTATCCCAAAGGTAAAAGCCCAGGATTCCATAGCACTGAGCAGTTAAAGCGGTCAAAGTGCCTTATTTCTACAGCGCCGATGAAGCCTTCTTTGGAAAGGGGATGGTGCTGGGGGTAAGCACTGGGGAGCTCTGGAGGTTTCAGCAGATGATTTATTTATGATGCAGTCATTTCACATCTAGCTACAGGGACATAGCCAGGGCCCTCTCCAATTCCCCATCCCCTCAGCCTTCATCACTCTAATAGGGTATGGAGTAACTGTTGTGTAGGGGAGCTGCAGTGAATCTTTGCTAGGTCCAGGGGGCTTTGGTTGGGGCAGAGGGAGGAAGGGGATACGCACCTCTGCATTGGCCCAAAGAAGGCATACGTCAGCTGCGTGTGTCACCAGCAGGATCCTGTTCTCTGTGTCTTTGAGTGCTGCAGGGTTTCTTGCCAAACCAAGCCTAACCCTGGTCCCTTTTCTCAGGAACTTCATCTCTGCTTCCTTCTACACAGCTTTGGGGCCTCTCTTGCTGGAAGTGACCAAGTGCAAGACCACCAGGACCCCTGCCCACCTGATGGCCGACACAGAGGCCAAGAGGAGGGAGTTGGGCTCCAAAAGAAACAGGCTGAGGAGGTACAAGAATTCTTTGGTGAGTTGAAGTTCTTGACTATTAATTTCTTTTTTTATATATAATTAATATTTATTTATTAAAATTAAAACAATACAAAATATATAAACATACAAACAACATTCACACCTATCCATTTATACCTTTACACAGATCATATTACATAATAAAGATACTCATTATAAAATTGGGCTATATATTTGTAAAAACTCCCCATTCCATCTATCAACTTATCTAACCCTAAAATTTACTTAACTCTTCTTCACTTCTACACTAAGCTAAATCTTTCTCTCCTTTTTCCCTAACCCATAGATTCTTCTTCTCTTCATTATGGTCCCAATTTCTTACTCTAAGCCCTCTCTAAACTAAAATTCTAGGCTTCCAAATTATACTTTTCTTATCTTCCACTCTTCTTCAAAATCTCATTCTCTCTTCATTCTTACACACTAATTGGCTTCCTTCTTACCAGTATGTACTAACTTGATTAATTGACTTTCTTAACATTTAACAAGAAGGAAGTATGGGTTCTATCTTACCAAATCAAGCTATATTAATAGCTGCTAAATTCCCCAAATTCTCTTTCAAAAATTTGATAACCACACTCCATTCTTCCGTTAATTTCCCCTTATTTTCATTCCTCAATGTCTGAGTTAATTTGTCTATTTCTATTCCATCATACAATTTTATCATCCAGTCCTCCTTTGTTGGAATATCACTACATTTCCATTTTTGAGCATAACATATCCGGGCAAGAGAAGCCATATAAAAAACAATTTTTCCATATTTAGAGGGAATTTCATCTCCAAATACACCCAAAAGATAACATTCAGGTTTTACATGTAAATTGATATTTAAAATTTCGCTGATGCAATCCTTAATCATTGCCCAAAATTTTTTAGCCCAATCACACGCCCACCAGCAATGGTAAAAGGTACCAATATCCTTTTTACATTTCTAGCATATGTTGCTATTGTTTCTATAGATGTTTACTAGTTTGTCTGGTGAGAGATACCTTTGATAAAACATTTTGTAAAAATTCTCCCTCAAGTTTTGAGAAGCTGTATATCTAAATCCGTTTTTCCAGACTCTTTCCCATTGCGAAAGTAATATAGGGTGACCAGCACTCCTTGCCCATTTAATCATCTGGTGTTTTACCACCTCCTCTTCTGTGTCATACTGTAATAGTGTTTTATAGATTTTGCTAATTAATTTGTTTTCTTCAAGGGCCAAAATCTTTTCTAAATGAGGGTCATCCTCCTTTCTTACAAAACCATATGTTTTCTCATCTAACCTAAATCGTTCATAGATCTGTCTGTATGCGAACCATGTTCCTTTCTATCCTTCTTCCAGTAGTTTTTCTCTTGTTTTAATTACCCAACTTCCTTTCTGAAATACCAACAAATCATTATAATTATACCATTTTGACTCTTTGGCCATTTCCTTTCTAACGAAGGCTTCATGAGGGGAGACCCATCTGTACAATTTAGGTAGGATTCTATCTTTTTAACGTTTCCAAATTTTTAACAGGGGTTTCCTTATACAATGATCCATAAAATTTTTATTTTGTTGGGATTTCCCATATGCCAAGTAAGCATATGCCATCCCCTTCCAATTCCAGAAGTCTTTCATCCTCTAGAGTTACACAGTCCTTAACCTATAACAACATGAAAGCAAGCGGAGAACATATTCCCCCAATATGGCAGAGACAGTCCTGGTTAACCCTCTGTCACCCCACTTTTTCAGGGGCTTTAAAAAATGTCCCGGTTGCTCTCTCCTTCTCCCACTTTCCCCCTTCTCAGCTTACTTCAGTTCCTGAGTGCCATTCAGTTTGCACCCCATCAACTCAAAAGTGGGGAGAAGAGAGGAAAGATGGAGGCAGGATATTTCCCTTCCCAGGAGGCTGAAGCAAAAGCAAACTGCTGTGCCCTTCCCCATTTCTGTGACTTTCCTCATAAACAACTTTGGCCATCTTCACCGCCTTCTGGATTGCTTGTCCACATGTGTCTTGCTTTTCCCATCTGTGCAATGTTGGGGGACATGGGGGAACATCTCTGGATCTAAATATGGGGTAGCCCCAGTGGCCCTCAATCCCAGTGTGCTCCCCAAAACTGTTATTGAAAATGACGTTTGCCTCTGAAATGTGGCAAGAAATTTCTAAATACACTATAATTCTTTGGTGGCTAAATGTTCTGTATGTGTTGGGATAATGAGTATCCTAATACATCCTCAATATCCCAGCCATATCCTAAATTATATTGTTTATGATATTAGAATCATAGAGTTGGAAGAGACCACAAGGGCCATCCAGTCCAACCCCATTCTGCCATGCAGGAACTCTCAATCATAAACGTCAGATGGCCATCCAGCCTCATCTTAAAGACCTCCAAGGAAGGAGACGCCACTGCATTCCGAGGAAGGAGTGTGTTCCACTGTCAAACAGCCCTTACTGTCAGGACGTTCCTCCTAATGTTCAGGTGGAATCTCTTTTCCTGGAGCTTGCATCCATTGTTCCAGTTCCTATTCTCTGGAGCAGCAGAAAACATGCTTGCTCCCTCCTCAATATGACATCCCTTCATATATTTAAACAGGGCTATCATATCACCTCTTAACCTTGCCTTCTCCAGGCTAAACATGTCCAGCTCCCTAAGTATATTATATTGAAAGGATTCGAGACAAACTAGATTTAAAGGCAGCAGGTTTTTGCTTGCTAACATAATTTAAAGTTTATTTCCTGCACTGAATTCTGAAGTGATGAAATAATATTTGGGATGCACCATGCGATTTCCTCCCCTTTTCCTTAGTCCCTCTCTGGATGAAAGCTGTTTTCTGTTGCAGGTGACCTTTGCGGATGTGGCGGTCTATTTCACTGAGGATGAATGGAATCTGTTGACGAAGAAGCAGAGACTTATGTACAATTGTGTAATGATGGAGAATTATGAGAATGTGGCTTCTGTGGGTAAGGAACCTGAATCCATTGTCCTTTCTATGAAGACTGAGGTCCCTTTTATGCTTAATTATCCTGGTGTTATGATTCCACTAGAATTATAGAATCATTTCCAAACACCAGGGGTCGGCAACCTGTGGCCCGCGGGCCGGATGCGGCCCGCGAAGGCCTTCCTGCCGGCCCCTGCGCAGTCCTGCCGCCAATTGCCGCCGATTTCCTGCATTTTCGCGCCGCTCCGGCTGCCATTTTGTTTTTCAAAATGGCGGCCGAAGTTTCGCGTGACCTCAGGATGGCAAAGGTCACGTGAGACTTCGGTCGCCATTTTGAAAAACAAAATGGCGGCGCCCATGTAGTAGGCCCGGTGCAGCCCCTGAAGCACTCCAACAGGGCTCTAGGGGCTGCAGCAGGCCTGGAGCAGGCTCCACCTTGCCCTCCGCCCTCCTCCTCCTCCTCCTCCTCCCTAAGAGCAGGGAAAGGAGGAGGAGGCAGAAGGAAGGAGTACAGAGCCAGGGAGAAAGGGAGCCAGGGAGCCAGAGCAGCAGCTGGAGCCACAGCGAGGCGAGAGGTTGGTTCCTTGGGGGAGGGGGTTAGCTGGGTGTTCTTTCTGCAAAATGCCCTCTCAGCAACTTGTGGCTTCTGTGGGTTGACACTGTGTGCTTGCTTGCTGCAGTTTATTTTCAATTGCATTTTAGTAATTTCTTTGCTTGCAACTTTATTATTATTATTATTACTACTTGCCCTGGGTGTTCTTTCTGCAAAATGCCCTCTCAATGAGAAAGAGGAGGAGGAGGCAGATGAGAAAGGGGGGAGTAGGTGGAAAGGTGAGTCATTTCAGGTCTGCCTTGGGTTTTTTCCATTAATTTTTAAAAATATATAACACTTATTTTTGTTTTTTTATTTCATTATTTTTATTATTGCTTTTTATTTCATTTCATTATTTTTATTATTTATGAAGGTGAGACAGTGTGACTTTCCAAAGTGCTGTAACAAAGGTCTGCTGTAACAATGATAGTGGTGGTGGTGATGATGATGATGCTTCGGTGGAAGCTCCACCCCCAGTGTATGGCTCCGCCCCTGGAGGGTGGAAGCTCCAGCCTGGCATGTGGCTCTGCCCCCAGAAGGTGGAAGCTCCACCCCCAGTGTATGGCTCTGCCCCTGGAGGGTGAAAGCTCCACCCCCGGCTTCGGCCCCCCAGTTGTCTGAGGGACAGCAACCTGGCCCCCGACTCAAAAAGGTTGCCTACCCCTGCCAAACACCATCCAGCCTCTGTTTCAAGACCTCCAAGGAAGAGGACTCCACGAAACTATGGGAGTTGCACTGTCAAAGAGGTCTTACTATCGCTCCTCAAAGGGCTTGACGGTTTCAAGATCCTTCACCACGTTGGCTGCCTTCCTCTGGGCATGTTCCAACTTGACAACAACATCCTTTTTAAATTGTGGGGCCCTGAACTGGACACAGGATTATTCTGACTAAAGCAGAATAGAGTAGCACTGTTACATCCCTTGATCTGGAAACTTTACTCGTATTGATCCAACCTAGAATGACATTGGCTTTTTTAGCTGTATACTGTATTGGTTGTGAGTCATCTCCTTGTGCCACACAGCATTAAACATCCTCTGCAATTAGCTTGCATCATGCCATGTGCTCTGACTCTGCACTCTATGGCAGTCTCACAGAAAATGATGCCACTTTTCAATCAAAGTATTTTTACATATATTTTATGGAATATTTTTCAACTGCCTGATTATCTGCTTCCACTGATTTCCTCATGAAAGTTCCCCTACAATCTCTTCTTTGCTAGCTTCTATGCGTAAGGATACAATCATTATATGGATTTGGGGGCATCCAGAACAGTGTCATACTCAGGTCACTCACACCAATTTTATTAATTTAACCTGAAATAGGGAGGCGTGAACGTAGGGCTAAATCTTGGGAGTAACACCTTCCTGTCTTAACGCTGAGATTCAGTCTTGTCTGTCTTTTGTCCTTGTTTACAGGAGAAGTTGTCAGTCATGAGAGAGTCCACACAAGAAAGAAGTCACATAAATGTCAGCACTGTGGGAAAAAAATTGTCTACAAGTCAGTTCTTGTCAAGCATCAGAGAGTCCACACAGGAGAGAAGCTATACAAATGCCAGCATTGTGGGAAATGGTTTTCTTTCAAGTCAAACCTAGTGACACATCAGAGAGTCCACACAGGAGCAAAGCCATACAAATGCCAGCATTGTGGGAAATGTTTTTCTTTCAAGTCAAACCTAGTGACACATCAGAGAGTCCACACAGGAGCAAAGCCGTACAAATGCCAGCATTGTCAGAAATGTTTTTCTTTCAAGGGAGACTTAGTGAAACATCAGAGAATCCACACAGGAGAGAAGCCATACAAATGCCAGCATTGTGGGAAAGGTTTTTCTTTGAAGGGAGACTTAGTGAGACATCAGAGAGTCCACACAGGAGAGAAGCCATACAAATGCCAGCATTGTGGGAAATGTTTTTCTTTGAAGGGAGACTTAGTGAAACATCAGAGAGTCCACACAGGAGAGAAGCCATACAAATGTCAGCATTGTGGGAAATGTTTTTCTTTGAAGGGAGACTTAGTGAGACATCAGAGAGTCCACACAGGAGAGAAGCCATACAAATGCCAGCATTGTGAGAAATGTTTTGCTCAGAAGTCAAACCTAGTGAAACATCAGAGAGTCCACACAGGAGCAAAGCCATACAAATGCCAGCATTGTGGACAGTGTTTTGCTCAGAAGTCAAACCTAGTGAGACATCAGAGAGGCCACACAGGAGAGAAGCCACACAAATCCCAGAAGTGAACTAACATTATTTTTTCAAGAATTAATATAGAAAATATATTTTCAATCCAGCAGTGAAAAGGCCCTTATGGTTTTGTTTGTAAGGCTTTTCTATCCATATGTCTGTGGTTTGTCTGTGGATAAGTCTGTTTATGTTTTAAAGTTATATTTTGTTAAGTTTAGGTTTTCATTGCTGTTAGTATAGATCATAGTTTATAAATTTGACTGGAGATTGCAGTATAGGTTAGCGAAATAGAGAGGTGGGATTTGTTGCAGCTGGCTCAAATAGTTATGGGAATGATATTAACAGGAAGGGGGTTAGTTTCTGGGGGTGGCAAAGGGGGTCTTGTTACCTGTGGGGCACAGACTGTAGGAATTGGAGGTGGGGGCTAGGTTGGGAAGAGGGTGGTATTTTAGGTTTTGGGTTTAAATGTATAGTTTGGCTTGGAGTGGGCAGTTCTGGCTTAAACACTGAATTCCTTCTATGTGTTCTCAATAAAGTTCTTTGCTATTTCAACTCACTGGACTCTTTGATGCACAGAAGTTCTGCATTTGCACAAAATTGACACTTTCTTCTCTCCTCAGCTCTCAGCTCCATTCCCAGACATAATAACTGAGGCAAATACACACACACACACACACAATGAGAGAGAAAGAGCTATATGTACAAAGCAGAGTCTACCCAGCCATTCTCTCCTGAGTCTAGCTCCGTAGGTTGGTCTCCATTCTGGAAAGAAGGAAGGCCTTCTTCCAGAGGCCAACATTATTATAGAGGCTATAGGTGAGGAGTCCAGTAACTCAGTGAATAAGATCATACTTGATCAGTTTGAATCTGTGAGTACTGGGGATGTGGACAAGCTCCTTGGAAGCGTGAAGAAGACAACTTGCCCTCTCAACCCTTGCCCTTCATGGCTAGTCCTCCAAGGAGGAGATGCACTTAGGACTCACCAGAGATGTATCATAGATGCATCTCTTAGGGAGGCCTATTTTCCATCTTGCTTAAAAGAAGCTGTGGTTCAGCATCTTGTGGAAAAGCCCTCCCTAGATCCCTTGGACATGAACAATTACAGATCCATCTTCCATTTCTAAGGAAGGTGATTGAGAAGGAAGTTGCTTTTCAACTCCAAGCATTCTTGGAAGAATCAGATTATCTAGACCCATTTCAAACTGGCTTCAAGACGGGATACAGAGTCAAGAATGCTATAGTTGCTTTAGTAGATGATCTTTACTTGTTGCTTAGATGAAGTGTGACCCTGTTGAAGCTTTTGGATCTCTCAGTGGCTTTCAACACCATCGACCATGGTATCATTCTGGAAAGCTTGAGGGAATTGCGGATCGGGGGCAGTTCATTGCAGTGGATACAGTCCTATCTCTCAAACAGATTCCAGACAGAGATGCTTGGGGACAGTTGTTCCTTTAAAAGGGGGTTTAAATTTGGCATTCTTCAGGGCATCATCCTGTCATTAATGCTGTAATGAATGATATCTTCCTACCCTATTCTATTTCTTTATAATAAATATCTTTCTTTAAAAGTATCTGCTGTCTCTCTCTGCTCCTGTACACGCGTCTTAGCTCAGCTACTGGTTGCTTTAAGTTAACAAGGAAACGGAAACCAGATCTCTCCCTAGCAAGTCCCAGTGTGTGCTTAGGGAAACGTAGTTCATTGAGATTCACTGAGTGGTGGCAGCGAAGAATACAGGATCTCAAGGGGTCTCATTCAGCTCAGCAGGGAGTGGGAATGGAGACCTAGGAGAGACTAGGGGAAAGTTTAAGGGACTCCCTGGGAGTAAGAGCCACGCACAGGGCTGATTGCCCCCAGGGAACACCACATGGAACATTACAAACATTACAAACATCATTACAAACCATGTGGTGATCCCTGGGGCCATCAGCCCTGTGCGTGGCTATTACTCCCATGGATATCATTCATGCAAAGCCTCCTTGCCTTGCAGGTACAGAGAGCATAGTTACAAAGTATTCATTTCAGGCAAGCTATTAGATAAACATAACAAAACCTAAACGCACTAGCTAACACATTTCCTAGCTACTCACACAGTGATGGGATTTGCAGTTCGTGTTGAGTTTCGGGATGCAGGGAGCTGGCTTCTTGCCAACTCCACCTGCATTCCTCACAGCCGGTACCCCAGCTGCCCAGAGAACAAAGAAAACATCTAGTTTCCCCCAAGAAGAGGGTGTTCCAGTCATTACAAACATCTACATGAAACCGCTGGAGAGATCATCTGGAGACATGGAGTGGTATCAGTACAATGATGACACCCAACTATATCTCTTCATGCCCCAGACCTCTGCATCAACTAAGGAAGGCATCTCCCATCTGAATGAATGTCTTGGGGCAGTAATGTGCTGGATGAGGAGAAACAGATTAAAACTGAATCCAGATAAGACAGAGGTACTTGATGGAGATCCTAATTCACACTTCCCCTAAAGGACTGTGTTTGCAGTTTGTGGGTGCTCCTGAATCCGTTGCTCCAGATGTGAGGTCAGATAGATGCGATGGCCAGGAGTGTCTGTTATCAGCTTTGGTTGATATGCCAACTGCTCCCCTTCCTGGAACCTGTAGACCCGAAAACTATCATGCATGCTCTGGTAACCTCACGTTTTGACTTCTGTAATACGCTCTACCTAAACTACCCTTGTACCAAGTCTGGAAAATTCAACTAATCCAAAATATGGCTGTCAGAGTGGCCACTGGAAGATCTAGAGGTGACCATATCACACCTCTATTAAAATATCTTAATTGGCTGCCTATTAATTTCAGGGCACAGTACAAGGTCTTGGTTATAACCTTACTTACGGGATCGCCTTCTCCCATACAATCCGCCCCACACATTAAGGTCCTCTGGTAAAAACCTTGCTACCATTGCCTTCTTCTGAGACTGAGAAAGTGTAACTTGCCCAAGGGCAGCCAGTGAGTTTCTATGTCTGAGTGGGGATTTAAACTTTGGTTTCTCAGAGTACTAGGCCAATACTCAAACCACTGTATAATACTTACTTGTAGGGGTCTCTTTTATGTCCATATTTATTCAGAAGAGCCTTCCTTTGAGGCTGAGAGAGAGTGATATATGCAAGCTCACCCATGGATTTCCAAGGCTGAGTGAGGATTCGAATCCTGGCCTCCCGGTCCTAGTCCAGCCCTCAGTCCATGGCACCATGCTATTTCTCTTTCAGACCTTTCTTGCTGGCTAGACGTGGCTCCAGCTTAATCCCAGAAGATGGACTAGTCTGACTTTCTGCTTAGATAACATAAAATTAGACTGTTTCTGGACCAGCTGTGGAGGCTCCCTGGGATGCCAGAGGGAATTTCTAGAGGTCTGCTTGCAATCTGGGACTGCTTTGTTTCCCAGCTAATTTCCACGGATGTTTGTCCATGGATTCAAGCATCCAGACCTTGAAAATATTTTCAAAATTTATCAGTTCCAAAAAGTAACTCTTTTTATTTTATTTAAGGGACACTATTTTAGTATGCCATTGTATTTAAGGTACAGTCGGCCTTATTTTATACACAGATTCAAGCATACATGGTTTGAAAATGTTAAAAAAAGTATAAATTTCAAATATCAAGCCTTGATTTTCCATTTTTTATAAGAGACACAATTTTGCTATGTCATTGTATTGAATGGCACTTGAGCATACACAGATTTTGTAATACACAGGGAATCTTGGAACCAAACCCCAGCGTATAACAAGGGTCCACTGTAACTTGAGCATGCATGGGTTCTGGCATCCACCGTGGGTCCTGGAACCAAACCCCAGCGTATACCGAGGACTGACAGTACTTTTATTTCACATGCTCACTGACTTCCTGGGAATCTTCATATATTCTTCTTGAATAAGATTATTGAAGCCAGAGATTCCCATTCCACACAAAGGCAAGCATTTCCTCTAGCACTGTCCAGAGAACCTCAGTCAGGGCACCGACTATAACTTGGTGTGAGAGATCAGGAAAGGAGACGGCCCAGTGCCTGACTGGCCCAGGCCAGAAAGATGGCCAATGGCATTGCCAGGAGGGTGCGGGGGTGTCACCTGATACGCTGGTGAGAAGGGGTGCTGAAGTTATGGGTCTGGCAAGAGAAAGCGAGCCTCGCCCTCTTCTGCTTGTCCAGCAGCTCCGCTGGACCCGAAAAGGCTGTGGAAGAGAGGGATGATTGATGAATGATTTGCACAAATATACTAGGAATGCCTCTGAGTGTGGCAGCTCTTCCCTGGCTCAGGCGAAGTCAAGCGTGAGGGTGGCAGGAACATCATCCTGGCAGAGATGCCAGTCCTGAGCTGATTGCCCAACAAATTTGGGGGCAAGCCACCCCCCACAAACTCCTTAAAAGCAACCCAACCTTTCCAACAGGGATGGGAATCAGGTAGATTTTCAGATGTTGATGGACTGCAACTCCCACTATCCCTCACCATTGGCCATGCTTGCTAGAAGCTGCAATCCAGTTCTATCCAGAGGAACAGGTGATTCCGGCTCCTGTTCTCCGCTGCACCTCCCTCTCTCTTCCTCTTCCCCAAATGGGTGCCTTCCAAATGTGTTGCCCTACAACTGCATCTCACCAGAAGCACCTCAAACCTCACAGCCAATAAAAGCTAAAAACACCCATGTAATTATAAATCCATGCTTCTTAGCCAAGAGGACATTTTGAAATGTGACAGAAGAGGACATGTCCTGGAAAAGGAGGAGGATGCCTGGTCACCTTGTCTCTAATCCAAAATGCACTGCAGAAATAAAACAATGCCGGACTGAAATGCCCAGAGTTCCTCACCAAAGCTGCATCCACACTGAGGAAATAATCCAGTTTGAGAGTGACTTAACTGTCCTGGGTTAGTGCTGGGGAATGCTGGGAATTGTAGTACATTGTGGCCCCAGAGCTATCTCTGACAGGGAGTCCCATAACTCTCCAAACTTAGTTGAACTGCAGTGCCCAGAATTCCTCCCCAGGTGCATCCACACTGAGGAAATGGTCCAGTTTGAGACTGCTCAGTGCTGGGGAATCCTGGGAATTGTAGTCTATTGTGGCACCAGAGCTCTCTGACAGAGAAGGCCAAATGCCTCAGACACCAGAATTCCAGAGCATTGAGCTTTGGCAGTTAAAGGGGTCTCAAAGTGCGGGGGGGGGGAGAGAAAAGCCTGGGAGTGTGAATGAGCTTGGCTGTGGTACTGCTCCGAGAGGAGGAGGAGGAGGCGGAGGGAGGGAGGGAGGGAGCCAAGGGAAGTGCCAGGACCATCCGGAGCAGCCTCCTCTCTTCCACCGCTCTGCCCTCTGTGGACTATTCAGCCTCCTTTTGTCAAAAGAGCTCTGGTGCCACAAGAAACTACACTTCCCAGGATCCTATAGCACTGAGCCATGGATGTTTAAGGGAGGAGTCAAACTATTTCTGCAGCCTTTTGCTATCCCAAAGCCCTTCCTATTTACAAGCAAGGCAAAACCTCTTCCTTCACCAAGCCATTGAAAACCAACCCAAGGGGAGGAGGGCTGATTGCTTCTTTCCGATTGGTCAGCTTCGGGATAAATTTGCATATTACAATTAAAGGTGTTTAGGGCCTCAAAAACGATCCTGTGATAAAGAATTACAAGAATACTGACACGGTTTACATTTAAAAGATGAGGCAATTAAACTCCCAGTGAAACAGGAACAATTTATGGCCTTTTTTTCTTTGCTCACTGTAACCTGGAAAGTAAGGCTTCCTGAGGGTATATATAGCAAGTGGGCTCACTTGGTATATAATAGCTCTGAGTGGCAGATGTTTTAAAGAGCTGCTCTCTAGGCTACGCCAGTGCGCCAGGTGGGGAGAGTGGCGCACAGCCGTGCGC